>CAJQZP010000987.1:1800000-2057500 GCA_907164705.1 Parnassius apollo
TAATATCCTATCTATGAGGCCATCTACGGGAAGCCTATGTTTACCAGTTTTTCCAATAACATCACACTTATTTTTCAATATAGTAGAAAAAACTGAGCTTAGTATTTTTTTATTTAAATACTTTCTCTAAGACCGCAATTATTCGAGGATATCTGCAGGTTTTTTTTTGTTTAAGTTCTATGCGGTGAATTGCGAGTAAAATTAGTAGGTACACTATATAAATACAATTTTAGTTTGGAAATTCCATTACTTTACGCAAGTCTTGAAATAGAAAATGTATAATGAATACTACGCACAGACATATTATATATAACAATTATTAACAACACCATAGAATGAATGCTCTATAAACATGGAGACTGACTGCTTCATCGTAACTCTTGGTCGTAAACGTGGCTGCTGATTATAAGGTCCCGGATTCGAATCCCAGGTCGGGTCAAAAATCAGTTCTAGAGTTTTTCCGTCTAGACATCTGTGCGAAGTTAGGAAGCTAGCGATGTTACACCCCTTAATTTTTTTTTTTTTTTTTTTGTACATGGGGAAATGCCTACGCATACCCGCCTCGCGGGGGCAAGGACGGGTTATGTCGGACTCGCACCGACTAAAACCCCATGGTGTTCCACCTTTGTCGCTATTGGCAGGGCCACGGGAACGCTTTCGCACACATCCGCAGCCCCACCAGCGCCTGCCGCCCCATGGCAGCACCTCCTCGGGAGCGGAATATTCCACCCCATTCTCCTTCACAGGTAAGGCGCACCAGAACACATGGCGCGCCTTCCTTCTCGGCCTCTAATTACATCTGCGCAACGGACGCCCCCGCGTCCAATGCAAGAAGGCCATGGGGCCAGGAAAAACAAGCACTTAGAAGTACTAGCCTTCCCGACCCCAGCGGCGGATCTGGTCTATGGCTCCGCCACCAACCAAAATTCGGCTGCGGAGGGTAGGGAGAGCGGCGCCTCGCAATACCGACAATCCTCTCCCCCCGCAGCCCCACCACCACCGCATCAACGGTGCGGCCCCGTTTGAGTCGCGGAGGATAGGGCGAGTGGCGCATCGCCATACCAACACTCCTCTTCCTGCGCGACTCCACCTCGGCTGCAGCGGTAGGTGGGGAGGACACACCTCTCACCGCAGTCCACCAACACACATCCGAAGTGGGCTACCCAAGCCCACTCGGAGTGGCCACCTCGGGCCGGCCCTCCACCTCGGACCAGCCATATGGGTTCTTCTTCGTTTCGCCGTGGGTGACCAAGCCACGGCTTCTAAGCCCCCCCCGCCACGACAAGGCGGGAACCCGTTCGGGGGGGGATGTTACACCCCTTGAATTTATTCTTACACATATACTTGAAAACTAGTTCTGTCCTACACAGGTGGCTGATATCCGTTGAGACTGGCCCCCTTGATCGAAATTCGGTCTGGAAAAGAAACTGGAAAAGAAACTAAGTCTATGCCTTATCGCGAACATTTAAATAATATATATAAATGTTCGCGGCTTTGAGGTAGCCCAACGATACCCCAGCCGCATTTCAATCTACTGTCGCTGATATTCGCCATCTATCATACGATGTTGATTTCGTGTGATTATGGCGAAACGAGAATTGACTTCGTAGATTCAATTGTGGATTGAGGATAAATTTGACAACCGTCAACATTTATACGATACTAGCGATTCACCCGGGCTTCGCACGGGTGATTTCTAGATATCGGTAACAGCGCCACCTACCGGATATAAATCTAAACCAACTTGTAAATCTAAACCATACGGAGACTCACATAAATACACACAAAAAACTTCATCAAAATCGGTGAGTTTTAGCGAGTATATGGGACGGCAATTGATTTTTATATTTATAGATTACTATAATATGCATGTATTATATATACAAACCTTCCTCTTGAATCATTCTGTCTATTGATGAAAACCTCATGAAAATCCGTTGCGTAGTTTAAAAGATCTCAGCGTACAGACGGTGGGAAGCGACTTTGTTTTATACTATGGAGGGATGGTCAGTAATAATGGGCTATCATGAAATTATTGCGATATTTGGAGTGGTCCAGCACTTCATGATAATGTGATCAATTCTATGATCTGGCCAGATTTACATAACTTGAGTGTTTTGGCTTTCGTAATTACCATAATTTAAAATTAGCGCCATCTATTTACCGCTAAATAAATTAATAATAACTGATAAGATTAAATATAATTCTACTGAATACTTATTCTTGCAGGATCAAAAACTTAAAATATTCAGCCATTATCGAGATGATTTACCGTAATTGCCACGTTTAACAAAATAACTAACTAAACTGTTTGCATAGGTGCTGTGTATACAAAACTGTGATTAAAAGTTTAAAAGAGAAACTTTTTATTAACTATACTTATTTGGTCTATATCGACATAGCAATAATTTCATTAACTTTCTTTGGTATTAAATTATCCGATGTAAGTTTTTATCTCTATTTGATGGATTAGTAAAAATATAACCAACTATTTTATAGTGCCAATCAACATTCAATAGGCGAATGATATAAAACGAATATCGCTGGAAAAGAAACTAGAGTCAGCCAGTGAGAGTCAGCACTGATTAGCTATAGATATTAGAACTTAACTTGATCGAAAACACTTGATGTGTCCTTTCCCTAAAATTTTCTCAGAAACAAGAGGTAATCCGTTCTTAGTAGTGGGACGGATGCAGTAAGTGTCCCTGTCACTTTACTTTACCTTTATAATTCGAGACTGGCAAAGTCTCACTAAATTTGATACAACAGAAATAAAAGCTAAGGAATTTTATAAGGATTATACAGCAACCCGGGTTCGATCCCCACCGGCACCAATGTAATTGTTAATAGCAATTTTAAGCGTTAATTTACCACGTGTCCGGCGGTGAAGTAAAACATCGTGAGGAAACCCGTATGTCTGAGAAATAAGAAACAAAATATTTCAAAAACATGTGAAGTTCGCCAACACTGGAGCAGCGCGGCGGACATTTCCTTGTTCCAAAACTCTCTCAGAGGCCTGTACAGCTGTGCGACGTATATAGGCTGCAACTTTAACTTTTAGCTTTAATTTTACAGACTCGTTGGATTTTCCTGCTTCAAATCGAATAGAGATTTTGCAAGACCAAACGTTGCTTACTCTTCAAAAGCACTGTTCCGCTAAGGACGCAAATCGCCTGGCGAGGCTGATGTTATTGTTACCCAGCGTGTGCTGTATTGCTTGTCAAGGATTATTAGAACACATGCTATTCCCCTCCACCTCGGAAGATGAAATCCACGCGACGCTGTCAAGAATTCTTATCTATACGTCTATTTAAACCAGTAAAGAATTGAATCGAACAAATATTTTTTTATTTCCTTATAAACTTATAATACATTGTAAATAAAAACATAACCGCCGTCATCTATCTTTCTATACATATAATAAATCTGTAGAAAAGTGGTGTCTGTAATTCTAATATCTCCTGGAAAAAACAAGTCCATGGGACTAAATAAAGGATACTGAAGCCAAGTTACTGGTTTTTAGAATTTTTGTCTGTCTGTCTGTGTATTAGAGATTCACGCAAAAACTACTGGACAGATCTCCATGAAATTTTGTATGCAGGCAGTTAGTGACCCGGGGCTACTCAAAAGCTACTTTTTATCCGATTACAGAACTTAAAAAAGGAGGGTTAAATATTTTCCTTTCTTTAGAAGTTAATTTTCTATTATATATGATACTGTTAGTTATAAGCGCGAAAACGTAGTGTTTTTAAACGAGTACAATATTTATAATTAAAGTTTAAAAATTTTTTAACCGTTACGTAATAATTTGAAACTATGCTAACAAAGTAAACAAGTAAAAAGTATATATTTAGCCTTCGGTTATCAGTTACTTACTAATAAATTAAACAACATATATAAGTAACATTTATATGTTTAAATAATTATATTTATTAAATGATTTGAAACTTCTAAGATTTATTTTAAGTTTTTCATTTTTTTCATTTTAATAGTAATAATTTAAATAGATAATAGTGAAATATATGGAAATTCAGATGGTTTTAATTTAAATTACTAATATATTATAATAAACTGATCAACATTGGTTTGCCTGCGATTATTTCAAAACTCTCATAACACTTTAGTTAAAGATTTTTGTATACCCACGTCGTGGCCAGATCTAAGAATTGATTTTATCGTGAATATTCGATCATTACGTGAAATTTTGGCATTTCGTGAAATTTAATAATGTCTGTCGATCATATCATGATAAGGTTTGACCAAATCGATGAAAAACATTGTTTGAAGAAATTAACAACTAAACCCAACTTTGCTTTTTATAAAAATCTAATTAAATCGTAAAATAGTTTCACTATTCACCGCTAACGGCGCCGAAGGCGCTTTTTTATCAGAAACAGAATTTTGAATAGAATCCACATAAGTCTATGACTTATCGCGAACATTTAAATAATATATATAAATGTTCGCGGCTTTGAGGTAGCCCAACGATACCCCAGCCGCATTTCAATCTACTGTCGCTGATATTCGCCATCTATCATACGATGTTGATTTCGTGTGATTATGGCGAAACGAGAATTGACTTCGTAGATTCAATTGTGGATTGAGGATAAATTTGACAAACGTCAACATTTATACGATACTAGCGATTCACCCGGGCTTCGCACGGGTGATTTCTAGATATCGGTAACAGCGCCACCTACCGGATATAAATCTAAACCAACTTGTAAATCTAAACCATACGGAGACTCACATAAATACACACAAAAAACTTCATCAAAATCGGTGAGTTTTAGCGAGTATATGGGACGGCAATTGATTTTTATATTTATAGATTACTATAATATGCATGTATTATATATACAAACCTTCCTCTTGAATCATTCTGTCTATTGATGAAAACCTCATGAAAATCCGTTGCGTAGTTTAAAAGATCTCAGCGTACAGACGGTGGGAAGCGACTTTGTTTTATACTATGGAGGGATGGTCAGTAATAATGGGCTATCATGAAATTATTGCGATATTTGGAGTGGTCCAGCACTTCATGATAATGTGATCAATTCTATGATCTAGCCAGATTTACATAACTTGAGAGTTTTGGCTTTCATAGTTATAATTTAAAATTAGCGCCATCTATTTACCGCTAAATAAATTAATAATAACTGATAAGATTAAATATAATTCTACTGAATACTTATTCTTGCAGGATCAAAAAACATAAAATATCCAGCCACTATCGAGATGATTTACCGTAATTGCCACGTTTAACAAAATAACTAACTAAACTGTTTGCATAGGTGCTGTGTATACGAAACTGTGATTAAAAGTTTAAAAGAGAAACTTTTTATTAACTATACTTATTTGGTCTATATCGGCATAGCAATAATTTCATTAACTTTCTTTGGTATTAAATTATCCGATGTAAGTTTTTATCTCTATTTGATGGATTAGTAAAAATATAACCAACTATTTTATAGTGCCAATCAACATTCAATAGGCGAATGATATGAAACGAATATCGCAAATAAATACTCAGCCGTAAATTAATAAGAAGATTATTTGGTCAAAATTAAATTACCTAAATGTAAAGAGTAAACAGTTAATAATGTAACTTTGATTTAAACATAACTTACCGTTATTAAAGATACCTCGGAAGTCATGACCGATATAAAAAGTGACAGGGGTCGCTAGACGTATGATAATGGGTTTTTCAACAAGAACTTTGTTTTTCAATTGGGACAACACCAACAACATGACAGTTTTGACATTTAGTTTTTTGATCTATTCGTAGTAGATGCTTTGGCAATTGCTACAATGAATTCAATTTCGCTCGAAAATCGCATTAAAAAATTAAAATCCACTATGAAAATGGTGGTTCTGTTAAAGTTACGTTTCGTAAAATTCGTGATATTTTCGGACAACATAATCGTCCTTCTGAGACCGCTATTAAGAATTTGGTCGCTAAATTTGAAACGACAGGCTCGGTACAAAATGTGCCAACACCAACGCGTGTTCAACCGGGTAGTTCAACCGAAAACATCGCAGCCGTAAGCTACAGTGTTGAAGAAGATCCAAATTTGTCAATTCCTCGACGTTCTCAACAATTGGGGTTATCCAAAAGCACCACATGGCGAATTTTGCGTAAGGATTTGGCTTTGAAGCCTTACAGGGTTCAACTGGTGCAGGAATTGAAGCTGACCGACCATTCACATCGCCGTAGATTCGCTCAACTCATTTAGGAACAGCCCGCTGGTTTTTCTGAAAAAATCATTTTTTCAGACGAAGCCTATTTTCACTTGACGGGGTACGTCAACAAGCAAAATTGCCGCATTTGGGCTTCTGAAAACCCTAAAGCGATTATTGAGAAGCCTTTGCATGCTCAACGTGTCACTGTATGGTGCGCTATGTGGTCTGGAGGCGTGATTGGGCCCTTTTTTTTTTTCGAAATGAGACTGGAAATGCGGTAACGGTCAATGGATCACGCTATCGTGAGATGTTAACATCTCAATTTTGGCTTATTATTGATGACATCGATATCATAAACATGTGGTTTCAACAGGACGGTGCCACATGTCACACAGCCAACGAAACGATCAATTTATTGCAAACCAAATTTCCCGATCGCATAATTTCACGAAATTCAATGTTAAATGGCCAGCGAGATCGTGTGATTTAACACCACTGGATTATTTTTTGTTGAGCTATGTTAAGGACTGAGTCTATACGGAGCCAATCGAACCGATCGCGGCCTTAAAACTCAGAATCCGTGACGTTTTCAACGAAATAGACCCGCCACTTTGCCAAAATGTGATTAAAAACTTTGATGAAAGAATCGACATCTGTCAGCGTGGTCGTGGTGGACATTTGCCAGATATCATTTTTCATTCATAATTGCCAAATTTTTCTCTTCGTAATACAATAAAAATTTGAATCATCTTCATCTAAACTCTTTGTTTTATTTTGTTTTAGAAAACAAATTTCTTGTTGAAATCCCCTTTATTAATGCAATTCTAAAAAAATCTACGTCTAATAATCTCTGAGAATTCAAAAGATACCATTTGACTAACAAACGTGACAACGAGGCGACTCTACAAGTGATCCAACTTTGTGGATTTTGGAGCAGTATTAATGATGATAGGATGATCAGCGGAAGCCCACGCGAGCGAAGCCGTGGGTAAAAAGCTAGTCCCTTAATAGTTTATCACTTAATCTAGACTTCTCTCTATTTAATTAGTACTCGCAAGCATTGTTTTTGTATTTATTTTCTACATCTGACTTCTATTTGATATAATTCTTATTGCACCTTCATCATGATATGTAAACAAACCTGTATTATTTACTACGTGGCTGGACGACTCCTTTTTTTGTCTAAGAGATGCACTGCTGTGTTCAGGTCTGAATAATATTTTAGGTTCTTACCATAGAATACTTTAATATTATAGTATTCTATGATATCACAATCACAAGTAACAATACGGGAATTGTAAAGAGTCAAAATGTGTCGAAAAAGGCACGTATGGCAATTCACAATGCTGTGGTGGTCTCTACTTTAACGTATGGTAGTGAAAGTTGGTTGTGGCAGAAGAAGCACGAGAGTAGAATGAACGCAGTAGAAATGCGGTCGTTAAGGAGTATGTTAGGGCTGAATCTGAATGACAGGGTAAGAAATTGTGTAATAAGAGCAGAGTATGGTTTGCAAGATGATGTTGTGACCAGGATTAAGAAAGGAATGCTTCGGTGGTTTGGTCATGTGGAAAGAATGAATGAGGAAAGAGTGACAAGGAAAATTTATGTTGCAGAAGTAAATGGCAGAGTCGGAAAGGGACGTCCTAGACGAAAATTTATCGACCCAATTGGCAATTTATTGAAAACGGGCCAAATTAGGAGTACCCTTAACCGACGAGCATGTATGTGTCAGGTACGTGCCAAATGTAAGTCTGTAGTCTCTGCCTACCCATCTGGGTGACAGGCGTGAGTGTTTATGTATAAGTAACAATACAACTCAAAATCTCCTCGTTATTCTGACGCTTGACGGTTGATTATTGTAAAGCAGCACTCGACGCGTGTTTGTTGGTGAGCGTCACTCAATTCATGCGGTTATCGATTTTTTAGATTCGATTTTGCAAGATTTTCACTTTTCCAAATTGTTTCAAGTAAATAAAAATTGTTTTTTTTTTGTATCGCTCACACTCACACCGAAGACTGTCATTAACTCTGACGTGGTTTGCGATGGATCCGCTTCCACGTACGATTTCATATGTATATATCCAAGGTGTCGTTAAGCGTCTCGTGGTACCCGAGCCTCACAGCAGCTCTGACTTCAGGGTTACGGATGCCGTCGATGAATGTCTGCACAAGAATACCTTCAATAAGTGCAGGTACAGACCGGTATGCTTTTCGAACTAGCTTCTCCACCTCAAGGGCCCACTGCTGCTGGTTTTTGTTACTGCATTGTATGCGATCTTTAAGCTGCGCACGAAATCCGTATTCCAGGTGAGCGTCGCCATATCTCGCCTCCAATGGAGCTGCTCGTTAGTCACTTCCTTAAAGAGAACTTCCAAAACAGTTAAGGCCTGGTCACGCAGGCCTAGTGTTAGAGCAGTCATGGCCTGATTTTATTCCAGCCGCTTGCCTTCATGACAGCCTTGAACGGGATTATGTAGGCCGACCAGGAAGAAGTCCCGTCAAACACCGGCACTTGAATCCACGTAGCGAAGGTGTTGCGGCTACAACGGGAGCTGTAATTCCATCCTCAAGTTTGAGATCGTCCAGCGTTTTCTTTACGTAAGCCATGACTTTTTCAATCCGATTGTTCACTTGGTAGATTCGGGTTTCAGCATCCGACAGAAGGTCATCATGTTGACCAATCCTATCCTTCACCGCCCTTATCTCTTTCCCGAAGGTAGCGTGAAGGTCCTTCATAAGGAGCATCTGCTCTTCCAACCGACGGGCTCAACTTCTGTCGGCGGACCTGCTCCTGCATCATCATCATCAGAGCACCTATCAGGTGCTGCAGATGCAGGAGCTTCTGACGGGCTGGCATCCGTAGTCAGCAGCTGGCCTCCGACGTCTGCGGCGTTGCAGCACCAAATCGTCTCTGATCCATCTCCTGCTGGCGTTGACTTCGGGTACGGATACCCTCCCTGTCGTCCTTAGGTGCAATCGGCATAATTTTGTCCTACTTTTGACACCAATTGTTATGAGCTTGGGATTCGTGACAATAGGAACTGCCGATTGGATTACCAAATTGACACTTTAAGAGAGCATATGCGATTTAAGTCGAAAACCTCATGTTTTAGGGTTTTTTCAAGGGCGATATAGTAACGATGTGAGCAGATCATTTGCAGAAAATTACTGCTTTAGAAAGATAAATTCTTTATTTAGTTCACTGCAACGGAAAATCACAAAATTTAATGACGGTTTTTTAGAGTTAAGACAATCCCTTCAGAGCGTTTTACGAAAGTATGCGTCAGAGTTATCTTTCAGGTTGAATACAACCATTTTTATAAGCTAAAATACTTTATTTTAAGCGTTATTATACTAGAATATATAGTTTTTTTTCAAGTTTATTTAATAGTAAGCAATTTATAACTAAAATATTTATCCCTTTAGAAGATATATTTGACAGCTCCGTGGAGGAGTGGCTTAGCAATGAGTTTAAGGGCCGCGGGTTCGATTCCCGCACGGAACAAAAATTTGTAAACCTACAAATAATTGTTCCGGGTCTGGATGTTTGTCCTTGTGAAATTTATGTTCTTATGTTAACTGCCTCCACAATATACTTAGGAAATATTCTTAGTGTTGAGGTAACGTTATTATAAAATAGAAACAAAAAATATATGAGCCATGGTAGCTCAAGGGCCAAGTGCTCGCTGTAAACGCGAGAAACCTGGGTTCGATCTCTGCCGACACCAATGAAATTGTTATTTATATAAAGTATCGTAAGTATCGTAGGTATATCCAACGAAATCTATTTTATAAAATACATATTTATCTATTCGAACATATATTACTTACTCTTTCTAGTTGTTAACTTGGCGTTGTGACATTCCTTAGTGCATTCAATATAGTAAAAAGAAAAGTCAACTTCAATTTACTAAAAGAATAAAATAATCTATACATATTAGCTTCCCGATGTCAGGGCTAGATCGCATATTAATTCTTATATACCTGAAACCTTACAACTTTGCCCTTGGGGGACAACTTTGCCCAAACACGAAAATTAACTAAAACTACCTATAGAAATTTAATTTTAACACGGGGCAACTTTGTATGGCACCTAGAGAAAACTAGAACATATGTTTGGGAACACTGACTACTACAACCGCAGCTAACTACATTCAGTCATCTGTCGGCAACCTTCAAAGGGACAGTGTCGAAGGTGGCGCACAAACATTGTTGCAGTTTTGCATCCCGCATTGCCAAGAAACGCTGCGCAGGGAAGATTCATTATTATTTACGTTTAGGGCATTAATTGTTGCTGCTTTTAATCATGGTCTCTTTCCTACAACTGTCTTAGTTAGCGAGAAATTTGTGTGGGCAATGTTGTAAGCAATTTTATAGACTGAGGTCGACAACATTGCCCAGCTCAAAAATGTTAATAGGGTTGACACTATTGAAATAAAATAAGGAAACATGTACCTAGACATAATAAATAATATACTTAATAAATTAAATAAATGTATATAGGTACATCAAAAAAAAAACAATATAATACTATACTATAATACTACCTATATAATATAACTACTGTTCACTGAGAACTAAACTACTGTTCTGATAACTATATAGGTAACTAGATGCTGTTTTATATATATTTTAAATATAATAAATAGGTATATATATTTGTCGCGAATTTTTGTCAGAAACCGCTAGTTTCCCAAAAGAAAGAGCTTAAATATTCTCAATTTCAGGCTAAAGTTTTTTTAATACGATTTATGCGTCATTTCGTTTGCAAAAAAAAATTTAAGTCTAAAAGAGAATTACGATTTTAGACATTAACGATCGCAGACAAAAATGGCCGACAAAATGGATTGGTACGCATAATAGGTGAACTACGTACATCAGTGGTAACAAAATGGGTATAAGCTGGCCTCGTATTATATTAAATAAGTAAACTCGTGAGGTGTATCGATTTTTCTGATGAGAAGTGTATATTAGTACTTATACCTATAATTATTAGCTAGAATCGTAAGGGTAACATCAAAAACTGTTAGTAAGTAGTTTTTTCAATTTCAAGAAGTTAGTTAATTTATCAATTTCAGAAGGTAATTCTTGAACTAAGGATCGATAGAGCGAGCGGAGGAGCGATAATCTGCCTTGGGTGCGTGTGATAAAAAATTTCTGCGCTGCTTACTTTTTTTTAAAACTAATACTCACGCAGGTAACTAACAGGCACGCTTACGTTAGCAGAGACCTTTTTTATTTTTTATTAATATTTAATAGGCACGCTACCTACCAACTACTTATAAACATTGATTTTCTTGATTTTTGTTGTTGTTTAGTTAGTTGTTGTTTTTAATTTTAAAAATAAAAAATACAATGCCTCAAAATCAATTTATTATTTTCCTTTCATCTGAGGCACAGCCCTAGCACCTCAAATCTTTTAGTATGAAAGTGTGACTAAATGTGGTGATAACATTGCCCACCACCGTTAAAACTGAAAATGGACTTCTATTTATTTGAAAATGTATTGGTATTCAATATTGTCAGTTTGCTAACAATATATCTTAAAATCAAAATCATAGAGCTTATAGTTGCTGAGAAATTTAGGTTGAGCAAAGATGTAAGAAAGTGGAGATAACTTTGCCCGCGTCTGTTTTTGTTTTTTTCTCAGCATCTGTTAGGAATTAATTCACCTGGTTTTAACAGTTTATTTGTTGCATATAGTGTCGTTTAAAGCTTTAGCAACCATCAAAATAAAGTGGATATTTTTTGAAAAAAGTAATAAAAACCGAAATATGTGGGCAAAGATGTAAGGTTTCACCGTACACTATGTCTTGGAAATTATTTTATTCTTTTATCTCCAATCGTATCAAGATGATTCATTCTAGATACAAAAATCTTTGGATAACCTTGCGCTCGCCCCACTTCGAACACAGAGAACATTGAAGTGTGCTTCAATATTACGCCGTTCCAGAGCGATTTTGACTTGCACAAATTTGAATATACGCTCTTAATTACAGAACATCCGAACAACTTAAAACATACTAATAATAAATCATACTAATCACTTTAGTTCGCAGTTATATCGCTTCGGAGTATTCGCTTGAACCGCCAATTCAATACTGCCTCGGTTGCGATTCTAAGCGGCCTTATATAGGCCGTCTTCTACTAAAAAATCTTGAATGCTCGAGTTCAACAAAGCTCCTAAAGACCTAGGTGACTGTTATGATCTCACCTTTCTGATATGGTGGGTATAGGATGTCAATGACGGCACTAGATAAGACGATCGTGTTTGAATTAATTTGAAAGAGCTCGTAAAGACGTAGGTAACTGTTATGATCTCACCTTTCTGATGGTAAAATCCGAAGGTGAGTATAGGATCTCAGTGACGGCACTAGATAGAACGATCGTGTTTGACCTCATTTGAAAGAGCTCATAAAGACCTATGTAACTGTTATGAAATCACCTTTTTGATGACGCAATGCGAAGGTGGGTGTAGAATCTCAATGATGGTAGGTAGCTACTAGATAGAACGATCGTATTTTAACTCATTTGAAAGGGCTCATAAATATTTAGGGCACTGTGATGATCTTACCTTCATGACGGTGGACTCAGAAGGTGAGATAAAAGATCTCACTGATGCCACTAGGAAACACCATCGCGTTTAAACTAGAAGGCTCAGGTAGACTAAGATTGAGTAAATATGCCATGATTATAAGAAGTAACTAGTTAAAATACACTTTTAGATTTATTGTGGTTTGTGGCTTACTTATTACACAGACTGTGTAACAGTACAAACAGTATTATTACTCACTTAATTTATTATATTTCAAGCAATTAAGAAACCAGCATAACTTTCAAGTAGGTACACAATTAGAAATCTGCCACATATTATTTATAGACAATAAAAAACAAGGCACACCGGAAAATGCTACATAACCAACTACAAAAAGAAGACTAAAATATCTGCGTACTTTAAGAAAGCCTACAAGCACCATGAACACCAAATGACCAACTTATCTGTACTCGGTATTCAGAATTCAATGAATTTTGATTAAATATTTAGATTTTGTAAATAAAACAATATTGTACTTAATGATTTACTACAAGAATACTAGACATTTACATTATAAACTAAACATTTAAAGAATACAACAATACAAATTTTTCAGATTTTATTGTTTTTAATTTAACTTTTTTTACACATCTAAATTCCGGCAGGTGCTCAATTGTATTTTAGAATGTAACATGTAGCGTGCTCAATCAGATAAACATAGAAAGCTAGGCCATTCTAACTACTTTCGTTACTGAAAACCGATAAGCACTTGATCATCATAAGACCTTCAGAATGTGCCCACTGCCACGGATTTTTCCGGGCGCACTGTAATCCGCTAGCTTCAGTTCATTTGTTTCACGTCAAAGCCAAACAGGCCATGAGGGAGCGTGCTTATAGCAGGGCTCCGTCACCCGTTCAAGGTATTGCGGTTGCGTTTGTATACCTACGGCTAAATACTCTGGGAGTTCAAGTATCAATGCGGTGTCGCACGCTCTAAAGATGGGTAATTGAATTTTTAATCATTAAAATAATTATTTAAAAATAAATAACACATTTATTAAATAAATAAAATTAATCATAATTAATAAAATTATCATAATATCTGATCCATATCTTAAAATTGTCTTAATAGGTACCTACTTATCATGATTATTTTAATAGATAGGAAATGAAGTTTTTAATTTATACGAGTCGAGCATTAATCTGATACATTTCTAAACTAAAAATTAAAATTTAACTACACCCCCACTCCCCAACGGAGGGAGAAAAACAAGAAAAATAAAGATAACTAAAGTAAATATAGTGTATATATGTGTTATGTTACTTAATGCAATATGAAATATTTATTATTTTATAAAACTCAACATATTTGAATAACAAATCAAATAATTATTTTATTAATTCCAGTATTTTGTTTACTTCATCTTTTTTGTACAATCGTAGCGCGTTCGCTCGAAGACGCAGCCATATGATGGTGGCTCGGTGGGCAAAGCATTGAAATATAAATATCGACAGACCATTTCTTTTTTAATAAAAAGTTTTTAAGCTATTGCATAGCTTCTATCGCGGGCCTTGAGTGCGGGAAAATCCAGAAATTTCGTAACGAAAAAAAACCTCACGCTCTCCGACGGGCACGGAGGTGTGGCTTGAAGGCCGTGCATTGTCTAACGATGGTCTAACGTCGTTTCTTTTCCTCAGTCTTCGACACGGTGTTTGTGTATAAAGTGTTTTGAAATTTTGAATATGAATGAACAAAGTGCATTTATTATTAATGAAGAAAGTCACGAAAAAAATAGTGAAAGAAAATGAGTGAGTACTCTATATACATACCTACATTTTATTATTATCACAAATGCAGTACTAATTTTGAATTGAAAATATAATACTGCTATAAAGGTAACCTAAATTTTTGATATTAAAATGAACGATATTAAAAGTAGCCCTCTTTATATACACACAAACACACACACACGTATAGTTTAAATTCTCAATTTAGATTCTCAATATGTATATATATACTCGATTAACCGGACTAATTGTTTCCGTTAGGGATTCGGATAATCGAAAATCCGGATGATCGAATGTATGAAGAAAAGCGGGTTTTGTGCATTTGTAGTACATATGTACATACATAATGTTATGTGTTTATTAAAAACAACAATTTCAACGAAAATCAATGTTTATTAAGAAATTATTATTTTTTAATAAACATTGATTAAATTCCATGAAGAGATATAAATCTATATAACCATCCGTTACTTGCGATAAAGGAGCCGCCGTCACCTAATTTTTTATTTAACTGTAATGCTTTTTCACAAAGCAAAGGGCCAGATATCATTTGCCCAGTTGATCGTTTTTGTAAAAACCAACAATACAAAGCGTCTTCTAATTGCCAATTTACTCGCGGACATAGGTCCTTATGTTCGGGACGGGGGTTTGTTAGCGCCTGATAGTAGATCGTCTTATCTCAAGCGGTGTGAAGCGACGATTAGTGAGGTGCGGGAGGGGGAGGCTAGCTGCATTTGTGCGCGCGGTCGGTCACCCCTAAAGTTGGGCGTTATAACATACAGCAGATAATATATTTCATTATATATTTTTAATCTTACAACACATTAGAATAATGAACATTGACTGTTATAATATTATATTCATTATCGTTAGAAAGCGTCATCTGTTTACGTTTACGGTCCAACCGTCGCGTCGGCCGAGACAATGGGAGTCAATAAAATACTACCTACATTCATTATGCCACAAGGATTGCGTATAGCTTACACTAATTTAAACTCTTAGCTAACTTAATAAGAGCTTATTTTACTAACACAAACGCGAAGCCGGGTTGTTCATATATTGAAAGTCTCCTTGTTTTGTCTTAGTTTTATGTTAATAGAGAGTGCCATTTGAACTTAAAGACAATTAATTGGACAATAAATAATAAGTGACAAATCTTGCCGTGGAGCGTGGAACTGAGTAGTTGCGCGTCTTGTTAATATAATTGCCGTACGGCCGCCGTGACGTATGTACTGCGCGAACCTGAGTTTTTTGCGACGCGGTCCGGTGATACAGTATTTTTCACAAATAGTGAGTTCGTTATAACGCGGGTTCGGTTAAATCTGGTTGAATTTGATTGGATTAACTTAAGTAACTTGAATTAATATCAAAGAAAAAGAAATACTGCATAAATAAAATAAATAAATAATTATAATTGCATAAGTTGATACAAAATGCTATGCAATAGCTTTTTGTCCGCGGCAGTCCCCGAGTGCCACACGTCTTTTTTTTTGTAAATCATTTAGACTACTACTACGTAGTAGGTACTATTATTTATTCTGTACTACTACTACCCAATCTACTGCACTAAAACATACACTATTATGCTAACAATTTTTCCCTGTTTATTTATTTGCTTATTATCTTCTAAAGAAATGTAATTTTGTATAGTATATCGCTGTGGTATTAAAATTAATATAATCTACGAAACTTAATACCTACTACCTTACTTAGATACTTTAAATTTTAGCTGGAAAAGGACCGTCGACAGATTGTTGCTCCTGTTTTATCGTTTAAAATAATGGTTTGAAGTAGATTTTGATACGTAAAGGATGCGATTTTGTGTATTAAGTGTCTGCGTATGTGACCTATTAAAGAAAGCGACGAAACAAGTGCTTCGATGTTGATATAAACACAGAATAAATAATAGTACTACGTAATATGTATAAGCCCTAAGTTATTTTAATCGCTTAGGCGTCTTATGAACTTGCGTGACTGTCATCATCGACTGTCTGCTGGGAAGACAGTTTACTCCCATTCTATCAGAAATAGCCTTTAAGTATTAAACCAAAGGAGAGGGCATCGCAAGGCATACCCCTCTGTAAAAGGTATGAGAGTCAGACTCATACCCGTTATATAAAACTAGTTGCTCCGCGTCGTACATCATTACGCAAGTGATCCTGCTAGTCAATTGAGCTCAATTGCGCAAAAAACAATCAAAACCGTCAAATATACAAAAGGACAACGTGACTTTTCATCTGTGAATACTTTTAACATAATATTATCGTTACAACAAAATATTCAGCTCAATCCCAACACGACTCTGAATATATTATAATTTAATATAATCGATAACTAGTCTTTATCAAAATATTATACAAAATAAAAGCCAAATAAGTCGAACCGAATCTTGCTAGCAAATTTATGCAATTTTTGTAAAATTAACTGGTATCACTGCAATCGAAAGTACTGCATTTATTTAGATTTTGTAACAAAGTATTACAAAAAGTAGTAATTTTTTATATTATTGATAATATAAAAAATTAAAGTAGTAATTTTTTATATGATCATTTACTGAATAAACTATAATTAAAATAGTTTATTCAGTAAATGATCATACATAATCTATTACCGGGGATGGGGTCTCCATTTAAGTATAAAAACTTGTATTAGAAGACTCCACTCTCCCATTAATATTTGCATGATCGTTACATAATAATTGAGTATAAAAATTAAAATAAAAAACCAATAATATTCACGCCAAAGGTATAAATAAAATAGCAGCAGTGTGTGTGTGTGTGTGTGTGTGTGTGTGTGTGTGTGTGTGTGTGTGTGTGTGTGTGTGTATATGTGTGTGTGTGTGTGTGTGTGTGTGTGTGTGTGTGTGTGTGTGTGTGTGTTCGTGTGCGTGTGTGCGTGTGTGCGCGTGCGTGTGATGTGATGAGCCTCAGTATCATCACTTATGAAATAGCTATTTGGTTAGAACATATTCTATACCCTTAAACGATTTCATAAAATTTAGTGTTCGGAGGTCGGGGGGAGAGGGTTAATCGTACTAGTCCTGTCTTCGGTTCGATTTTTCCTTTTTTTTCAAGTTCCCTTCTTTTGTGAGAAAATTTATTATTTCGAATCCTTTTTTTGTATTTTTTTAAAAACACGAAAATTTAAATTAAACTAATTGCACTCATGATTTTTAATTCAAATAACCAGTTCAGTTTTTTCTATTATGCCGGTAAGATCAAAAAATATTATTCATATTTCATCAGTATGTAAGTTGTATCTAAATATAATTTCCAAAACACACGATTTCCAAAAAGCATACCGAGCAACGCTCGGTCATCCAGGTACTTTGCAATTATGATAGTTAAGTTGATGATTGAAGGAAGGACGACACACTGGCCCATACCGTATAGCAGAAAGCCGACCGGCTAGGCTCTTTCTTTGCGTCCAACTCGACTCTCGATGACGTGACGGGGAGCACGCCACTGAGCATCCCGCGGTGTGAGTGCTCCATGCCGGGGGCGCGGTTCACACAGCGCTCGATTCGCAAAGCACTCCTCTCCGCGCACATCTACAAGTCGAGTGGGCCTGACGGGATCCCCCCAATTGCGCTGAGGATCTGTGCTTTAGAGTTGGTACCGGTTCTAACGCGTCTTTTCCGGTACTCCTACTCCCTAGGCGTAGTCCCGAAATCGTGGAAGACGGCTTTCGTCCACCCGAACCCTAAAAAAGGCGACCGCAAAGATCCGTCAAACTACAGGCCTTCCGCCATCACCTCCTTGTTCTCCAAAACAATGGAATCCATTATAAACTGCCAGCTCATGCGGTACCATGAGGATCATCAGCTGATCAGTGACCACCAATACAGTTTTTGTCGGGGTCGATCAGCTGGTGATTTTCTAGTCTACCTGACTCATCGAAGGGAGGAGGCAGTAGAGTCCAAGGAGGGAGGCATTGGCCGTTAGTTTGAACATTGCGAAGGCCTTCGATCGGGTTTATCACAAAGCGGTTCTTTCGAAGCTCCCTTCCTATGGGCTTCCCAAAAAATTGTGTAATTGAATCAACAGCTTTCTTGCAGATCGGAGCATCAAAGTCATTGCAGGCGGTGCATGGTACTGAAAGTAGCCACTGTACTGATATGTACGAATTTAGTATTGCCATTCTTTCATAATTTTACTGTCGAAAGTATATTTTATTTATGGGTTAAATCTTCTTGTATATTGTTATGTTTTTGAGGTAGGGGAAGATTGTTACACTTCGTACGCGGAGCACATTCATACAGTCGAAATAAAACTTGAACGAAACAACTAATGGTGGTTAATATAGCGCATAGCGCCAAATTATAGCGCACTATCTCTCCCTAGTTATGTAAGTAGTAGCCATAGCGCTATGGCGCTTTGGCGCTATTGAGTATTATTATCTAGCGGCAACTAGTTCTAGCAGCAGCGCTGTTGGGAGAGGACGTGTGACGCAAATTTGATCTAGTAGCACGATATTCATCGCGCGCGACCTAATTTAGTGTTAAACGTTGTTTGGTTAGTGTATACTGTATTATAAGTGATCGAAGGACACAATTGTCTGCTACAAAAATAAGCCTAACTAATGTTTTTAAATGTAAATAAAATACAGATACAAGTGTTTATAATAGTGTATGTAAATAGTTCATATTTGTGTATACAATCAATAAACTTTGAAATACACCTTTAATTTATTTATAATTTATATTAAGATAAAAATAACCTTTACATCGAATATAGTAAAACATAATTTATTTTATTTCGTTTTAAAAATGTGCATGTGCATGCCTTTAAAATATATAGGATAATAGAAATTCGTAAGCCTGAAAATTATGAAAGAGAGTTCATTGGTTTTTCTTTATCGTTTTATTTTATTATAGTGTAAAATGCGACTTACTTACGAAATAATGTTCCTATATAGTATGCGGTCTATCCAACGAACGACATGTAATGTAACGTGCTACGAGATATAGCGTGTTGCAAAACTCAAGGCGCTTACCCGCGCTTTCTTATAAATAGCGCGCTAGAAATTTATAGTTTATAGTCTATATCGTGCTAACGACTATAGTCGTTTTTAACAACTTTAGAAACAACGTACGATCTTTTTTTGTATGTGTGCGTGAGTCGAGATACCAACTTTAAGTCAACATAGTATCGCGCCAACGCTAGTACTGGGTCGTTTCAGGTTTTTTGTAAAACGAAACGAAACCGTTTTTTTGAAATGAGAAACAGTTCTGAGAAACAGTTTAAAAAAACAGTTTTACAAAAAAAACCGCCAGTGTACGTAACGACTTCAACATATGTTTGTTTACAAAATAATAAAGCGAACCTCCCTTCATACTTTTTCCAGGCTTAGGACTGGCTGATAAATGTTACGGGCATATTTAAAAGTTCATTTTATATACACGTTTTCATTATTTACACTATTTAAAATATTAGAACAAAAGATATTTACAAATTAAGTCGGTTTTATCGGTATATTACAAAACTATTAAACAATTAATGTATATATGACACAAAACACTTTTCGCGTGTAAACATAAAGTCGGTGAGAGTGAATTGACAGTAGGGATGCTCGATGTTACAGAAACATCGATGATGACATCGATGTTGATATCGATAGCTTAACATCGATGTTCGATGTTTATCCTGCTCAAAACATCGATGTTGGCCATTATCGATGTTATAGCACATGTACCTATTTAGTAGGTTAAAATTAGATGAACAAAAAATTAGTAGTGTTGTTTATGGTTTATTATTAATGAAATTAAAGAAATTAATAAAACATTTAGTGTGAAACAGTAATTTGAAAAATGGGAAAAAGCCGACAAATACTTAGTTAATTTGTTATATTTTTTGCCAATAATGATGATTATTATTTTGATATTTAAAGTTCCTATACAAATTTAAATCTGGTATTAAAAAATTTACTATCCTAATTTACGATTTAGACGTAGGTCTTATATTAACTACTATCGCGAAATAAAAAAAATGATTATAGAGGGAAAATTAACAAACCTCACAAAAACAAAATAATTGACTTTTCCGTCGCCTTTGTTCACACAATTTTTAATCAGGCAGCCCAAGCAGTAAGTATCCACAGCACTGTAGAATGCACTATGCAGTGAAATTGTCTATGCTTACGATAGAACAGTGATTTATTTTCGTAAACTTCAAGCAAACAATAAACTTGTTATCTGAAGCTCAAAAACAGCTAAATATAATTATATTAGTGTAGATACATGTTGTTTCAAAATGATGTGTGTATAGACAATAAGGGAAAAAACAATTAATTTGAATATCAATTTATGTAGAATAGTTATTAGGCGACAACCGACAACGACAGCACAATAACAAAGCGAAAGCAGTTACAACTGAGACATTACAGTTCACACTTGACAGCGTTTAGGAATCCTTAATTATTAAAAATTTTAAACCTTTTATAGGAGATAAAATATTTAGTTGATATTGATTTCGCGTGTTCGCATTGTTTACAAGTTCTTATTAATCGATTATTGGTTCATTGACATCGATGTTTGACATGTGGCAAGTCGATGTAACTTTCATCGATTTTTATCATCGATGTTCATCGAACATCGGTGATCATCGAACATCCCTAATTGACAGGCACAACGTGTTTTCACGCTCGGTAAGAATTTTTTTGATTAATGTTTTTGTCCATTGTTACCGTAAATAAAATAAGTTTTCGTGTAGAGTATTCTATCAGTAAGTAGCCAAATATACTTAAGATACGTTTTCAATACTTAATTTATGACGTTTTCCTATTAATAATAAAGAGGTTATACTTTGTTGTTATTTAGTTAGTGGGGCACTTTCGGACAGAACTAGATTGAACGCGTACGAATGTGCCCCAACTGGTAGGGTGCGATTAAGTGTGCTAATTGCTAATTTTTGCATTAACTTCGTCCTGAGTTTTGCTATCATCGTTGTAGGTATATACATTTTAATACCTATTTATTATTTTTTCACAGAAATATGGTGCGGACTTATAAACCAAAAAAGACAAGTAGACAAGCTGTGGATGAAGAATCCATGCAATCAGCAATACAGGATGTTATGCAAGGAGTATTGTCATATAGAAAAGCTGTGGACAAGTACAATTTGAAATTGGGAACATTAGAAAGTCGAGTAAAAAATACAAGAATAGCAATGATGCTGAAGGGTCAAGGGACTGTACATTTGACTCTAAATCAAGTTTCCTAGTCTTTTCTATGGAAGAAGAAAAACTGCTAAATATTTATATTATCAAATGTTGTAAGATGCATTCGAGTTATGACGATTCAAGCAAAAAAGCTAGCACTTAAGTATGCCAAATATTTGAGTTTGAAATATCCAAGTGGGAAGAAAATGGGATGGCTGGGAAAGAATGGATGTATGGTTTTCGCAGAAGAAACCCGGAACTCAGTTTATGCAAACCCGAAAACACAAGCGCTACCAGATCTTTTGTGTTTAACAAAACTTCGGTTACCGAGTTTTATACCAACTTGAAGACAGTGTGGGAGCAACATCCATTAACTGCTGACAGAATCTTTATTTTCGACGAATCAGGTGTTTGAAGAAACACAATGAAAAGCAAATGAAAAAGCTAGAATAGGAAAGGAGGGATAGGGAAAGACAGTTCAGTTGAAAAAAATGATAAAAAAAATGTTCAGTTTGCCTTGATCCGGATTATGAATTCTCCTAATTTTTGTTTTTTAACAAACTTTAAACGATAAGGTTTTATTTGAATTTAACTGATTTATTAAGTAATATTACTCTATCTTACTTAATAAATTAGTTAAATTAAAATTTTATAAGTCAATTAAAATTTTAACAAAATATTGATTACTATCAATATTTTGTCAATATATATATATATATATAACTAAATTAATATTAAGTATTAATAGAACTACATTTAAGTTAAATAAAAATAAGACTGATTGTGATAAGTGTTTGTAAACGTAGCCTAATCTAATCTTACTTGTAAGGCAGTGTTCCGCCTACGTAACTGTCCCAATAAATGGGATTTCAATTTTAAGATTTATATAAAATTTTAAGAGAATTAGGACACATTAGTTGTATAAAAATGTTTAATTGTAACAATTGTCTCCCCTTTTACCACTTCATTGATGTTTATTTAAACTATATACCTACTAAACATATTAAAATTTGGATGACGTTACAAAAGTGGCGTAATGAAAAGTTTAAGAGAAATCACTCGAACATTTATGTAAAGATTCTACCAGTATTTTTAAAAAGTAAGGTTCAATTTCTACAAAAAATGAAGACACGTATAAAAAATTTGTTTTATTTATACAAAATAGAAGTAATTAAAGTGACGATAAACATATTTCGTTACATCTGCTAATGTGTGATTTAATGCACATATTTTTTTAACACAAAATGTTCCAGGTAACGGTCATTTTATTTGAAAAAATTGTAATACCTATCAATTTTGCAAACGCGTCTTTAAACAAATTAACATCTAGTAAGCATGGTCAGTGATGACATAAAACTAATTAAAGTATGTATGCGTAGATATATGGATGTAAAGAAGGCGAAAGAGGTATGTCAAGATTGTGCCAAATGGAAGTCCGTAGTCTCTGCCTACCGCTCTGTGTAACAGGCGTGAGTGTTTATGTATGTAATTAAAGCTGTAGTTTTTTACTGTTGGCTGTAGAAGTATGCTATGTCGCTCATCAAACCATGGAGGGCTGTATTAATTAACAAGGATTTATATAATATTGTATTTTAATGGCAACACTGCGTCGGTTGTCAACACTGTCTGTGGTTATGAAGGAAGATTCAATATGACGTTATAGGCTCTCCATGTTGTTGTTTTGAGATTAATAAAAAGCACGTTTTATGTTCAAAGTATTATATCTTTAATTATCCCCATAATCCTTAACAGGCTATGCTCAATTTCTTTACGTGATAAAATTCGTAATAAGGATATCTGCAGTAGAATGACTACCACTAGATGCAGTGACGGCCTGGTAAACATGCAGGAAGTCGATGGATGCAGGTGGCTCAGGACCGTGCTTTGTGGCATTACTTGGGGGAGGCCTATGTTCAGCAATGGACTTGTGAAGGACTGTAATGATGATGATGATGATGAAATATAATATGTAACATTTAACTAAAATTTAGTAATAAAACCTCTGTTTCTTCGCCATCTTGTAAAACTACGTAGGTAGTACGGTACGCCATTAAGCTTGTAGGTAGGCTTACCACTTTTTGTACCTTTCCTCTTTAGCTTTGCTGTAACTGAAACATCAAACATTGTCTATGGTCCAGAGTTTGACGCACACAATACTCAGTGTGTTTACAATTTTTACCAAAAAAACTTAATTCTACATACTTAAATGTAACTAAGGTATTTTACGTTAGCTAATAAATGGGTTATAGACAAGGGTACATGAAAGAAAACCACTTGTAAGTACTACACCACACCGATTTATTTTAATATTGTCAATACACTGAACCGCCATTTTGACGAGTACAGCGGATTCTCCACGTACGGGTCGCAAGCGACCCTGTAACCCATACATACCATCAAACAACTATCTGCTGATTTAGAATAAATACTGACCAAAAAACAAAATGGATCAAATAAATGATTAACAATCATAATACGGGCTTGAAAACTACAGCAACGCAACATTGAAATTTAATTTCCATGATAAATTAAACAATGCAAATAATCGACGTAAACCAACGATAATTCACAAATAAACATAACACCACTTTCGTATTCAAATAAATTACATCAATACTTTGGTAACTTGAAATTAAATTACAGTATAACTATAGCATATAACATATGCAGTGTCAAGGATACAGATGTAAAATAAATTAGAGAATTAACTAGGATTTATAGCAAAGGATGATATGTATGACGGTTAGATTTAGCTCCATCAATGGGAAAACAAGATGAAGCGTCTAAAAACGATAAATTTAAATAGAATCGTATTTAGCATATTGAAGTTGTACAAGCCGTCATCATCGTGAACGATGTTTACTTACTGATTTTAAGTATGAGACAGGAGAATAATTTGATTTTACATACTTTGCTTCAAATTCTTAAGACTTCTTAACATACCATCCCACTAGTGCTACGTGAACCTACAATTCACTATACGACCTACATAAATTTAAGACCGCATGATAATAATCAAATTACATTTAAGTAATATCAGTTGAATCACACCACAACACTAGTCAATTTAAGCTCCCAGCTCTTAAGAGTTCGTTGTGTTAAAATTTTGTATTATTTTACAAAATATGCATAAAAGATCAAAAATTATAATATTCATCACAATTGTAAGTACTCAGAGTCATCGTAATTGATTTCTCAACAACAATAATAATCACAAAAAAGATTACATCAAAAAATGCATCACCTAATACTAACAATACATAAATAGATTATCGATTAAATTGCATTTTGATAGATTGTATAATGAACACGGGCACTGTGTCAGTAACACAATTGCATATATTACACATTATTACTTAAAACAAAATTGACTATTGGTTATGTGTGAATCAATCTGTATCAATACATACTACTGAGCGGGCTCGGCCCATGCGTTCTACACAATATATTACAAAGTCTAATGGGTCATTTTCTAAAACATTTCTATATAAACACAATTATCATAGTAAAACATTAAGTCGCCCATATATATCAATGACAATTTGATTCAGAAAGATGAAGAAAGAAACTGCTCTGCAGGAAAAAGATTAGCTAACTGACATAATGTAACCAAGCACCGCCCTAACTGGCCGCATTGGTACGAAGCAACGCGCTTTACAATAATTGACCTTAATTCTTTGCAATAAAGTGATTTAACTCGCATATACCTTGTTTTTTGCATTGAAACTACATGGAAGACCAAAATCATCGTATAATTTTAAGTAAATAAGTTTATTATTCACAAATCATGTACGCAATAAATGTTTTTATTTAGTAGTTTAACACAACAATACGTTTATATAAGCGTTGCTACGTACAAGTACAATAATGGTACAAGCACTCAGCAACGTTTAGTTAAGTCATCCATAAACTTTGAAACATATGCACGGTACTTATACGGTATGTATTTATACGGAAGTACGCTCTTGCGTCATTTCCCATAAATATGTAGAAATGTACTGTCTAATGTAAATCAAGTGTAACACAAAGCCCCATGACTACCAGTCAATATTTAGAACGTTGCTACGTACCCGCATTTCACATATTTCTTTCACGAATACGATGTGTAATTGCAAACTGTGAGCGTACGCTAAGAACAGACCAGCGTTTATTGACAATTTCAGTTTGTACTTTCAGTTACCAATGTATGTATATCAAGAATATTTTTTACAGTTAATGAATATCCTTCGAATGCGATTATAATAGATTACTAATAACATAATTATAACATTAATTTACAATAACAAAGTTAATGCGATATGGCAAAAATCATGAACCGCAACATTTTGATATTATTTATGAACAATATGTAGTCATAATATATTATTATTAACAATTTCATTAAAACTACTCATTAAATGTAATGCTTAGTTCGTATTTTTGTATAAACTACACAATGAAATTAAAGTCGGTTCTTATCGTGCACACACAGTATATAAATGTAGTGCGTACACGTCACTAGTACAATAGTGTACTTGTGTGCAGTGATGTAAACGCACTCTTTTATATATTGTTGGTTGGTTTAGTTACCGAGCTGTTTCATGAGAAGTTCGGTACTGAGTGACTTGGGTCGCTCGATGGGGAATCCGAGTCCTCGAGACCAGATCAGTTGAGCGAGGACACCAAGAGCGCGAGACACGCCGAACATCACCGTGTAGTAGTTCATTTCCTTCAGACCGTAATACTGGAAAACAAACATTCATCGTTAACGCTGGTGTGGCTGTATATCATCTTGTGGCGACATCTATGTCACCACATAAAATGCTCGAAGATGATCCCAAAATTGACATTAGGCCTTGCTAATTTATAGGTAGACTTTCACATGCGTCCATCATTTTTATGGATCGGGTGCATAATAATGTCCTCCAGACCGAATTTCGGCCACGGCGGCCTGCCTCAACGGAGACTAGCCATAGGCGCAGGACAGGATTATATGCACTCTTTATTCCCTCACTCTCATAGTCCGATGGGACGGTAAACCGACACGACCGGAGAGAGATCAGGCGCAGGACCAACGGCTTTACGTGCTTTCCGAGGCACGGGGGCGAGACACCGCCAACTTCCTGACTCCGGGCAGATACTGCGAATTTCTTGACAGAAAAACTCAATAATTAATTTTTTGGACCGACCTGGGATTCGAACCCAGGACCAGCAGTCGCACTACTACAACCACTAGACCAACGAGGCAGTCTGGAACATATATACATGACAAAAGTACCTTCCGGTTCTTTACCTTCTATTAAAACCTTATCACATGAGGAGGATTTCGAGAAACTGGAAAATATTGATACTGCTGATAGATGGTAGTTTAGCCGTAACCTCGTTTTAACAAGCTATAACATCCAGACCAGCAACAGCAAGGCAATTTAAATAAATATAAATTGTAGAAAGTAAGTAATATAATAATAATTAAGTAATTAAATTTATCCTAATACTTTAAAAGATTATAGAGGCTGCAAGAAGTTAAATCAAGAAATTAGGTATCGGTGTGCCCGAACGACGAAGCTAGACAACCGAGAGAGACAACTGCAACTCTCACTGATTATACCTACGTAAAACTGACGAAATAGTTGTTTGTTCCTTTTTCTTTAAAGAACCATTTAATGAGCATTGTGGTATGGTAACGGTCATAAAAACTTACCAATCAGATTTTTAATAGCATGTATATGCTCATTAATACTTAAAACTAATATTGCACAAAAAACTTATAAACTCTACTTCAAAACAAACAAATTAAATACTCTTTTTCTCCAAACGCTATGTTTTCTGTTTCTCTTTATTTTTATGTTCATTAAATCTGTTTATTGGATTTCTAATAACGTTACGAACTATTTGCTTTAAGGTCATTATGAGGGAGAAAACAGAAAACATATTTGTATAGACTAAACGCTGTCCGCAAATCTTATTATGCAAGCAAATTTAAAGCCATACCGGTATATATATATATATATATATATTTAATATCTTGGAAGTGGCACTTACAATTTGGATAAAAGCCTTGAGAAAAATATATTTTTTATAGCATTGGGCGACAACCTAGCATTCGGTCCACCTGATGGTAAGTATATGCTGTGGCCCATAGACATCCATATTTATCCTCATCTGAGGATCAAAACGCAAATGCGTTTTCACCCCTGAGGACTAAGATGGAATGCCTCGTTTCTAGTAAAACGGGTCTCCGGATCTCTACATTCACCATACGAAACACAGCAGCATTAGCTGGTATTGGACGCTGGTATTCTGTGAGAGCGTGGTCCTTCCCCTGTCAAGCCGACCCATTCGTGTTACAAATATAATATAGCTGCAGCATGGCTCTACCACATAAAAATTGAACACAGTGATTAAACAAAATTTGAAGATTTTTTCAAATAGTTTGGTTCTTACAAATAATTCTTTTATAATACATATAAAACTGACATTACTTTTTTTCTCTTTTAAATGTCTACTCTTTTAGGCAAGTATATTACAGCAGTAGACGTTTTTTATTACTAAAGCTTTTTAATGCCCTAAGAGCAGGTGAAATAACCAAAACGGCATAAGCTCTTTACTTAGTTTTTACACAAAAAAGAGTGTTAAAAATTATTGAGTTTTATTGATTCCGCATTTCACCCGTGAAATTGAATATGCCTGAAATTGAACATTTCCGTGCGAGCGTGCCTGTTACATCATCATGTAATCTCTAAGACTACGGTCTCCAATTAGTTACAATAAAAATAATTCGGGCATCTTAGCCTTATAATTGTGGTAAAAGCTGTCAATAAACATGAATGTTGAGTCAGTGTAACAAACCTGTAAGAGCACTCCAGAGTGGGAGTCCACGTTGGGCCATGGGTTCTTAACCTTGCCGAGCTCAGTGAGGATCGGAGGCACCACTTTGTAAACAGCTGCAACCAGCTTAAAGAGCGGGTCGTTGGGCAGGTGCTTCAGAGCAAATTCACGCTGGCATGTATATCTGAATAAAACCACATGGAATTAATAACCTCTATGAAAGCTAATTTCGGGTTCCGGTTCCGGTCATTGAACAGATTGGACGTGCTTCAACGTTCTCCGCGAATATATACTCGAGTTGTGTGCAAAAACAAGTGTAATCAACCGTATTTTAACCAAGATTGCTGAAAAAACAATAACGGGCAAAATCCAGAAGTAAAAACAGTGGAAACCAACATTAAGTGAAAAATTGTACAACAAACATTATTGAAACATAATCTAAAATTGTAAAATCATTGAAAGGAAGTGAACACACCATAGACAACTTTAAAGAAGTGACATTAAAAAAAGTGTTGCCTACCAGAATTCAGTGTTACTTAACGGAACCTAGTGTTGCCAAACAGAATGTAGGGCTGCCAACTAAAATACAGTGCTGCCATAGCAGTAAAATTTCCCTAAAAATGGAGGAAAAATATATGGAAAAGCTAATATCAATACTAGATAAGAAACTTAATAATCAGGCTCTTCTAATAACAACTTCAATTACGAAAAATGTAATGGAGGCGCTTGATGAAAAGATGAAATTTATTATGGAAGAAAATAGTACCCTCAAAACAAAAATATCTGAATTAGAAATGGAAGTAAAGTTTTTGAAAGATGAAAAAAGGAAAAATAATTTAGTATTTTTTTGGAATAGAAGAAATAGGAAAAACCGAATGTGAGCTTGTGGATTACATCAAGGACGTCATAATAGACATGGAAATACACTTCGATAGTAATGAAATCAGTAAAATATACAGAATTGGGAAACACGTCGACAACAAAAAACGCCCGGTCGTAGTCACTATTACTACGCTATGGAAAAAGCACCTGATATTGCGAAACAAGTCCAAACTTCCACAAGGAATATACATTAAGGAAGATTATTCTAAAGAAATGCTAGAAAAACGCAAGCAGCTACAGTTACAGGTTGAAGAAGAAAAGAAAAAAAGAAATGTAGCATTCATAAGATACAATAAATTAGTAGTAAAGAAAAACAAAGATAACTACCCAGAAAAGAGAAAAAGAGAAGAGTCAGGTTCGCCAAACAATTCAAATCAAAAGAAAGCTACCACTACCGTTTTCAAGACACAAATCAACTCAGCGACCAAAACTGTAGGAAAAGACACTATAAGACCTAACATACTCAGTTATGTGGAAAGAGGAAGTTCAGCTTTGATATCAGAAATACCAAAAAACCTGTAAATGACATCGACACCCGGAACCGAGACAACACAATATCAATAAAACAAACTTTTTCTAAAGACACCCCAATCTGGCCAGTCACCGTGGGGGAAGAAGACTATTACCCTCCAACTAATTTCCAATTACACATTCCTCCTAAAAAACATCGCCAAATGGCAGATAAAATACACATTGCGACATACAATACGTTGTCCTTAAGAACCAATGAGAGTCTAACGGAACTAATACTAGCTCTAGAAAATGTAAAGTGGTCAATACTGGGTTTGAGTGAAGTACGACGACTATGGGAGAGTATAGAAGACCATGGGCATTTTATATTTTATTATAAAGGAGAAACACCAGGCTTATATGGAACAGGATTCTTAATAAAAAATGAATTAAAACCATTTATTGACGAGTTCATTGGCGTCTCAGAACGTATTGTTATACTTAATATAAAACTACCTCCGAAAAACGAAAAGTGGTGGTCGATTGTGCAAGTCTACTCTCCAACTGAACAATCAAGTAGAACAGAAATCGACACGTTCTACTCTATGTTACAGGACGCAATAATCAAACACTCGCACAACAATTTAGTAGTGATGGGAGATTTTAATGCAAGAATAGGGGCAAGAGTAGACGGAGAACAAATGATATTGGGTCCGTATTGTTCAGGCAAAAGAACAAGAAATGGGGAGAAACTTGTCCAACTGGCATATGGAAACAACTAAAAAGTACTAAACACTCTATACAGAAAACGTGAGAACAACAGATGGATATGGATATCTCCCGATGGTCACCACAAAAACGAGATAGATCACATACTGACAAACAAAAGTAAAGACTTTCGGGACTGTAGAGTTTTAAACAATATTAATTTCAACAGCAACTACAGGATGCTAAGAGCTAAGTTACAAATAAACACACTCAATAAAGATAGACCCTTTAAAGTAAAACAAACCAACAGCTTAACACTAGAAAGTACTGATTCACTAAAAGGAAAGATAGAACAATTCATAGAAAAAACAAAGGACTTAGACATACAGATTAAATACAATAAATTCGAAGAACTCCTCTATACTACTAAAAAAGGCAAAATGGAAAGTAGAAACAACAAGACAAAATGGGTAACAAAGAAAACTAAAGAACTGATAAGAAGTAGAGCAGACCTTATATCTAACCCTGAAAAGACAAAAACTATAAGAAAAGACATAGCTAATTTAAGTAATAAAATAAAAACACACATGAGAAAAGACCGTCAGAGATATAGATTACAACAATTGGAAAAATGCATACAAAGAACCGGAGGCACCAAAAAAACAGCTAAACTACTATTGGAAAAACGAGATTGGATACCAAATTTAATAAATAAAAATCATAAATGCGAGAAGCGACGCCCTGAAATCACATCAATAGTAACTCAATTTTTTGAAGAATTGTATTCAAGGAAAAACACTGCACAGACAACAATCCTAACAGGAGGAAGTGAAGTACCGGATATAATACACGAAGAAATAGAAAAAGCTGTGAGAACTCAAAAAGCAGATAAAGCTCCAGGATTAGATGGCATAAGTAATGAGTTCCTCATCCTAAATAGAAACCACCTGATACCAATTCTCAAACATCTTTTCAATGAAGTCTTACAAAGCGAGATAATACCTTACCAATGGACAACGTCAACAATAGTACTTCTACACAAAAAGGAGATAAGAATAACATTAATAATTATAGACCTATAAGTCTATTGTCGAATATATATAAAATCTTCGCAAAAGTTATACTCTATAGAATAACTAGCACGTTGGATGAAAATCAACCAAGAGAGCAGGCGGGTTTCAGGAGCGGATACTCAACTTTAGACCACATTCATGTCATTAAGCAACTATTCGAAAAAGCCAATGAATACAACATAACCTTTTACTGCTTTCGATACAATAGAGCATGAAAAAATTTGGCAGGCACACAAAAACCAAGGTATTGAAAAATAAATACATCAGAATACTAAAAAATATCTACGATAACAGCGAGGCTAAGATAAAACTAGAGAAGGAAGGTAAAGATATTATAATAGGAAGAGGCGTACGTCAGGGCGATCCGCTATCGCCGAAACTCTTCACAGCCGTTTTGGAAGAAGTCTTTCGTCAATTAGACTGGGAGAAATGTGGACTGTCCATTAGCGGCGAAAACCTGTCACATTTGAGATTTGCCGATGATTTGATAATCCTCTCGTCATCGAGTGACGGACTGCAGGCGATGCTGAATGACCTGGTTAGAGAAAGTGGCAATGTGGGATTGGTCATGAACACATTAAAGACCAAGGCAATGACCAATGGCAAGGAAGAACCTATTCTGATTAATAATAACCTGATTGAATATGTTAATGAATACATACATCTATTTGGGGCAAATAATCTCTCCTATAAATCTAACCTCAAAAGAAATTGACAGACGCATTGGAAATGCCTGGAAACAATTTTGGAGCCTAAAAGAAATAATGAAAAATAACGACACCAACATAACCATCAAACGGAAACTCTTTGATACCAACATACTACCTATACTCACTTACGGCTGCCAAACCTGGGCACTCACTGAAGCACACATTAAAAAGTTAGAAACATGCCAAAACTCAATGGAAAGGAGTATGATGGGGAAAAGACTATCCGATAGAATAAGAATCGAAACCATAAAGAAACACACGAAAACAAAAGATGTCACAATAATAATAAAAAAGTTAAAATGGAAATGGTCAGGCCATATAATTAATTAGAGGAAAAGAGAAATGGTCGAAATCGATAATGAATTGGTTTACAGGTCATATGAAAAGGAAAAAAGGTAAACCATGTAGAAGATGGGAGGATGATATTAAAGCTATAGCAGGAGGCATGTGGACGAGAACTGCTAAGGATAGAGAAGAAGGGGAAAGGTTGGGGGAGGCCTTTGCCAATAAGTGGCATACAGACAGGGTTGTCGATGTACAATAGTTAAGTAATATATAATCCAGTGTTAGATATAGATTAATCCAGATAGATACTGTAAATGAAATAATGTCTGAAATAAAGGCTATTATTATTATTATTATTGTGGGGCATCTATATAGTTTTCTCATCTGGTTGGGTTATATAGATATATAATTATAAATGAAAATGAAAAGATAAATATACATAAATATCAATAACATAAAATAAATATAAAAGTACATAAATAAGTAAAAGCCCAACCAGATGGAGGCCCTCGGCAGGGGAGACCAAACGGCCGAGGGTTAGGGGGAAAGGGAAAGAAACCGGCGGACGATGCGGGCGGTATCGAGGAGCACCGCCTTCTGCATTTGAACCTGGAGCCGTCCGCCACGTAGTCCCAGCCGCCTCAGATGACCCGAGAGGCTGACTGGGATTAGCCCGTTTGCAGAGACGACTACAGGAATAATTTCGGTCGGCAGACCACCCCACATGTCGGTCACCTCGTGAGCCAGGTCCAGATATTTTGTTTGCTTGTCTGTTTCGGCTTTCACGAGGTTCTCGTCATACGGAATGGTAATGTCGACCAAAAATATCCTTGACTGTGCCCGGTCCATCAGCACAATATCAGGCTTATTCGCAAGAATAGTCCTGTCTGTGATGATGGCCCGGTCCCAATAGAGCCTGGCGCGATCATTTTCGAGCACGGCTTCCGGCAAGTACTTGTAATACGGCAATTTCCGATCCACGAGACCGTATTTCAGAGCGAGCTCCTGGTGTAGAATTCTGGCTACTAGGTTGTGCCTGTGCAAGTACTCAGAGTTAGAAAGCGCCGAACAACCGGAGATAACATGCCTAAGTGACTCACCGGGATGGCGACAAGCTCGACAGATGTCGACGGTGCCATCCTTTAGGATGTATCTCCGATAGTTGTTGGTCTTAATAACCTGATCCTGTATTGCACAGACAAAACCCTCGGTTTCCCCCGAAGAGATCACCAAAGCGTAGCCAGTGGAGGGAGGCTACTGTGTCTACGAAAGGCTCATGTAGAGCCTTGTAGAACCTCCCGTGGAGCTCCTTCTCCTTCCATACGGTCTCCCGGTCGGAAATGCTCTGCACTGCCGGGTCTTGCCATTGCTCGTTGGCTAAGGATAGAGGGGTAAGTCCTTTATCACAAGAAATGACGTCCTTATAGAATGGATCATCCGATCTCGACAGGAAGTAATCACGGAGGCTGCACACTTCGCGATTATGCATGGTGAGCGCGCTCAAGAAGCCACGACCACCATGCTTCCGCGGCAAGTACAGCCTCATTACCGACGATCTCGGATGATGCATCCTATGGGACGTCATGGTAGTGCGGACTTTTCTATCCAGGGCGTTAAGTTCAGTCTGAGTCCACCTGAGTATGCCAAAGGTATACATGAGGACAGGCATGACCCAGCCGTTATATGCGTGTGCCTTATTCACACCGGACAAAAAGGCTGTTAAGCACTTTGGTCAAGCGTGCATAAAACACGTCGCAAACTGACTGTTTCATACCAGCCTCATCGATACCGATGTTCTGTGACATACCCAGGTATCGGTATGTTTCAGCCTCGGAAAGGGTTCTTAAGTTGACGGGCATAGATAAGTCTATGCCCTCAGAGTTAGCAACCCTTCCCCTTTCAACATGGAGGACCGCACACTTATCCGTCCCCAGCTCCATTCTAATAGAATTGCTAAATTCACACGTGATGTTTAGCAATTCCATAAGATGGGAGCGACTGGAGGCGAATAATTTGAGGTCATCCATATAGAAAAGATGGGTCACTTTTGTACCTCCTCTCCGAAGCTGAAATCCCCTCCCGGAGCCCTCCAGTAAGGTACTGAGAGGGTTCAAAGAGAGGCAGAACCAAATTGGACTCAGACAGTCGCCCTGGAATATACCCCTTCTTATCCTTATGCGGCTTTCCGCAGCCGTCATCCGCTCGCCTAGATGACAGAGGATCGTACTCCACTGCCCCATACACTGCTCGAGGAAGTCTCGAACTGTACAGTCAATCTTGTACAGCTCGAGGACCCTCTTTAGCCATGTATGGGGCACCGAGTCAAATGCCTTTCTGTAATCTATCCAGGCGGCGGAGAAGTTCCGACGGTTGCGTTTCACCACTTTGCCAATGACCGCGTCAATGAGGAGTGGTTCCTTGGTTCCACGACCGCCGCCCCGACATCCATTTTGAGCGCGCGACATCACCATTTATTATTATTATTATTATTATGAAAGCTAATACTGTGCCTAATCTAAAGATAAAAAAGCTTACATTTAAATACTTTGTTGTTTTGACTTATTTAAAAGGAACACAAATGTCTAAGAATTATATGAGTGACAATGGTTTATTTGTAATCAAGATCCTCTAGTGAAGCTACTAGTAGCTCAGCAAAGTCTAATTCAACGAAGCTTGTGTGTAATTAATTTTTTGACACAATGTAAACTTATAGATTGTGACGAAATTTCCTGCATTCAGCAACAACTATGTTAGGTTCACTTGGAAAAATTATATACATTAAGTGAGAAAAAAGTATTTTGTGAGCTTAAGGTTGATGAATCTTGTTCAGTTCAGTTCTTAGAACAATTAAATTTTTTATCTAAATACGTTTAAAAAAGAGTAACGGATAATATGGCTACAAAAAAATATGGACTTTTTTAAAAACTTTAGACCGTCAATAGGAATGTCTTCTGTATTGTGAATGTGAAGGCGTTTTTACAAACAGAAATTCTGTATGCAGAAACATCACAACCAATACATTTCTTAGCCAAACACATAAGTGTTCAGCTGGAATTTCATATCCCTGGCCACAGCAGTAAAACCAGACGCTTAATTGATTTTTTTTTACCAAACTGTAGTAATACATCATAATGTACCATATAAAATGTAGTGTATGCCACAAATAGTGTAGCTGTCAGTCCTTAACATCATTTTCTACTTCTTCATCAGCCAGTAAAAATCAAGGGCTAGACATGCCTTTGTAGCGTGGCCTCTACCATTGTAGCTTGGCCTCTGCCATTGTAACGTGACCTCTGCTATTGTAGCGTAACCTCTGCCATTGTAGCTTGGCCTCTGTCATTGTAGCGTGGCATCTGCCATCGTACCGTAGCCTCTGCCACAGTAGCGTGGCATCTGCCATCGTAGCATGGCCTCTGCTAATTGTATGTGACCTCCGCCATTGTAGTGTCACTACGGTTATTGTAGCATGGCCTCTGGCATTATACCGTGGCCTCTGCATTGTACCGTGGCCTCTGCCATTGCAGCAACGCCTCTGCCATCATAGTGTGACCTCTGGGACTGTACCGTAACCTCTGCCATTGTAGCATGTCCTCTACCATTGTAGCGTGGCCTCCATCTCTCCATACGTCTTCTATCAGTAGCAAAAAGATCTCTCAGGCATTTCCACATCTCACATATCATCCTTTTCGACTTTCCTTATTTTATTTGATCATCACACAATTCTTTGAGAATAACATTCTAATAAGTTACAACTAATAAGTTAAACTATTAGCGGGTAATATTAATATGAACATTTGTAAAATAGAACAAAGTAAGCGCTTACCTAGGGTCAGTTTTCCTGAGCACAGCATGTCCGTAACCAGGCACAACTTGTCCTGATTTGAGTGTCTTCCAGATGAATTCTTTAAGCTGGTCTTCAGTGAAGTTGTCACCGACTTGCTTGCGGAGTTTCTCCAGCCAGATAAGCACCTAAATAAAGAAAATAACGTAAATTTCGAACAAAATATTTTGTATAGCCTACAACGGTGGCTTTTTTGTCAAGAATTTCTCCGTCATTGGACTATGAGAATCAGGGAACACAGAGTGCTATACTTGCACACACACTCATGCACTATAGACATCTACTGTGTAGATCTATAGTGCATGAGTGTGTGTGCACTAGTCGCCATTGAGACTGGCCACCATGACCGAAATTCGGTCTGGAGAACATTATTTGTTAAATATTATTGAAATAGATACCAAATGTATTTGATTATTTTTGACATCAAATTAAACTTACTGCTAACAAATCATTACCCGAGTAAATATTCATAAAATAACTGTAGTAAGTATTTCTTTAATATAGCAATGAATAAAAGCACTACACAACTTACCTCCTGGTTAGCGAGGCCGTGCAGTGGTCCAGCAAGACCATTGAGCCCAGCTGCGAATGAGAGGTAAGGGTCACTCAGGGCTGATCCGACCAAGTGTGTGGTGTGTGCTGATACGTTGCCGCCCTCATGGTCACTATGGACAAAAAGTTTAAATAGAATTTTTAAATTATCTTAAGTAATTTGAGTATCAGAAGTCTTAAAGGGAAAATAATATGTAACATAAGAAATAATTTTACGGCATTCATTATTGTTTTTTATCACACAACATTTTAACTTTGTGAAAATATAAAATATAAAAAATAAGGTATCAAGTTCTAGTCTAGTTACTTTGTCATTTGGTACAAATATCGCAAACTTATATAACATCATTATAAATCATTATTTAAATAACTTCCTAAATTCGCTCGTGTTTCACATTTTTACATACATACATATAAAATTGGATTGCAAGGCATTTTCATTTTCACTTCTAAACAAATAGCATAAATCATAAAACTGGTATAAATTCGCATGGATGAAAGTAAAGCAATATTTATTACAAAACAAATAAAAATACATCAATCAAATCAAGTCAGAAATAAAAATGTGAAATGGTCATTTTAATAGTGATGGTCGACTCGAGTAAATAACTCGAGTTAACTCGAGTTGGGCTTAACTCGAACCAACTCGAGTTGAATTCTCTGTGACTCGAGTTTGAAAACCGAATGAAACTGACGGAGCGAAGTTTGCCGATCATTTAAGACTACATTCATTCATTACAAACAAGTGTCACATTTATGTAGATTTGTGGTTAACTTTAAAGTGCCGGTTATTGTTGTAGTTTTTCGTGTTTTAAATTCTGTTTTTGAAAAATACCGGGTCCTAAAAGAAAATCTTTGGTTTGAGATGTATTTGAATCGTCAGTGAGTGGAGGTGTTACGTGTAAACAGTTCAGATCCTTTCAAATATAATGGAAATACGACCACATTAAAAATAAACATTCACATGTTACCGTCGAATAAAAGAAACATAAGTCCGACTTCATCATCAACAAATTAAAGTAATATGAGTACTTCGGTCGATTCATCCCAGTCACTGGTATCCACATTAAATGTTGAGGCCTCCTCAAAAAAGGTTAAGGCACACTCAAACCCGTCTTACTGTGCCAAAAAAATTATGCAAAATTCTGGTGATGACGCTTTAATTAATTTGATAGTGAAAGATTTACAGCCATTTCAAATAGTAGAAAATTCAGTTGTGTCAATGTCAAATTGGTAAAAATTAAAAAAAAAAAAACATTAACTCTTCCATTTCCATCTAATTATCTCGACTCTCGAGTTACGTAACTCGAGTTCAACCCGAGTTACATGAATTTTAACTCGGGTTAAATCGAGTTTCGTTTTTTCCGAGTTGGCACATCATTACGTTTTAAAGACAAACATATTAGGTTAAAGGAATTCAAAATATTGTAAAGCGATTTTCTAAATGCAGACATGAGTTTCAAAAAGTAAGAAAGAAACACTTAAAAAATTATGTACCAAAACACTAGTTAGTAAAGCCGGATGAAGATTTTTTTAGATTGTACATATTGAAACAGAAACAGAAACTTTTTTATTCAATGTAGATTATAAGCAATACTTATTGAAAGTCACTTTTTTAATTTACCACTGGTTTGCAAAAAAACCTCTGTCCTGGGAAGAACCAGCAAGAAACCCAGCGGGACTATTTTTTTTTTTTCAAATAATAGCTTACAATCATGTTTACAATTAACAACAACACAAATTAGAAATAGCTTGGTAGCGATCACCCTTCCCAGGGGTTACTATCATCCATAAATTCCTTAATATTATAATAACCCTTTTTATACAAACTTGAACTTTGCGTATGACAAATTTTGTATATTTTCTGGGAATTTGTTGTAAAAGCGTTATACATCGCCCCAAGAATGAATTATTATTAAAATTATTATGTAATTAAAAAGGTATATGTTGAAATAATTATTATACATTATGGTCCTTCACGGCTGGCCCTATCAGGATGTCCAACTTTGACTCGAAAGATCAGTGGTAACTGGGCTGGGCAATGTTTGTGAAATTATGATATATTTTCTTGTCACATATTCCTCAACTCTTGAAAACAAGAGTGGTACAACCAGCGTATGTTGCCAGTGATGACATGTGCTCCTTATCCTTATCCAGCATTTGTCAGGTATAAGGTTCCACAGATCAATAAACTGAAGAGGCATTGGGCCTGCAGTATAGCTCGTGAAACTGGCAATCAATGGAAAATAAAGGTTCCGGAGTGGCAACCCATACCTGGTAAGACATGCGGAAAGTTAATGGATAAAGGTAGCTCAAGATCATGCTTGTGGCAGTGGACTTGTGAGAGACTGTAATGATGATATCTACAAGAGGCTATCAGTTCTGCACTCACCAATCAGCCCAACTCTTTCAAAAGATTATTTGATGCATTCTTTGAAACGCTTTAAACCAGCAGAGGGTTCATAAGGTTAATAAAAAGAGGACCACCTCGATATAGCAGCAGTAGTATAGGAACAGTGAGCACCAGTCAATACTGACTGTAGAATATAATTAGAATTTGTAGAATATTACTGCTTGGCTTGCATATAGACCTTAAGAAGGATTCTAGCCCTAGCTTATCAAAAACTAAAAAGAATATATTAATTGAAATCTGTTAATATGGTAAAGAATTGTTTGCCGATAAGCCATGCAGATGCCTTTGCAAATAGAAGAGTTTGATGATTTTCTAATGGACCAAATTTATATAGGAACATCCCTGACGTACCCTCTTTCGGGAAAAGAGTCTTTAAAATTGATCAATAGGGTAAATAATTATCGCTGAACATAAAAATATTCCGACAAAAATTTGGACTATGGAATTTATTTCATCATTCATCAGTTATTTTTTAACATCAAACCAACTGCTTTTTAATCATCTTTACCTGACAATATTTAACTACTGTGACTTTATATAATATGATCTTTAAAAACAAGAGCAAGTCCGTCATTAAATACAAATATTATCGCTGTTAATGTTATAGATTCCCGTCAGTAAAAATAACCCTATGATGTTTGTGTGTAAATTCTCTTGTCCACTTATCCTCTGTATTCGAGTAATTCAATACCAATTGGGTAAACCATTTACGTGCCAATGTGTCATTATATGTCAATAAGTGTAACTTCAAAGTTTATTAAGAACTTTATTTAAAAATTTATTATTAATCATTTATTTACAACACATCTCTCATATTCGTGGACCACCGCAACTTAATAAATCTAGACATTAATACGTAGTTTAGGAAGTTTATGACCAAATAAGGGCAATTTTAAATATATTTTATTGTAATGTGCTACTGCACACTATCTTCTATTCATATCTCAATCGCTTTTGAAGTAGATTACATAAAACCGCGCGACAACAACTTGTCATAAGCTATATCATAACCTTGTCACACAAGAGTGATAATTTAAGCCTCTTGTCTTTTGTTTCAAGGTCTGTTATACACTTTTCGCTGTGCTAGAAAATGGCATGTGATTTGTAAAACATGCCTTCAGTAACAAGTGTTCAATATGTTATAAGAATTCCACTGACACAAAAGGAATGCTTATAACAATTTCCTAATGCCTAATGTGTTACAAGGACATAACTTCTAGAGGTTTATAAGATAAAATATTAAGAAAATATAATAAGTATATTCTCAAGATGTAAGATTCCACTAGAGTGCCGTTGGGTAGAATTTTTTAATATTTCCTACTTCATGATTCCTACTTTATTTTTTGAGCATCTATTACTAATTTAAAACCTATCTTATAATATCGACCTGATACATTACAAAAAAAAATCAGGAAATATTCAGACAGACTGACTGAACGAGTTAACAATTCCTTTTATGACATAACATACATAAACACTCACGCCTGTCACCCAGAGGGGTAGGCAGAGACTACGGACTTCCATTTGGCACGATCCTGACGTACCTCTTTCGCCTCCTTTACATCCATATTTCATTACATCCATATTTATTATTACATTTTATTACATCCTTTTATGACAGTAATACTTTAAAACATAACTGTCTTTCCGCAATAATTGAAATACAAAGTAAAGTGCAATACGCCGATAATGGCAGTAGCAGATGAGTTGATGCACGAACAAGGGGTGTCTAATAATTAGTATGTCAAATATTTCAGATAGATTTAAATCATAATAGTGGTAAAGTTTGATTATATTTGGGTAAATACACAGACACACTCCACCACTGTTATAGAATTCTACTAACAAAATAATATCAACGATCAAAGGACATAAATTTTTCATAAACACATTGTTACATAAACCTACACAAATCTACTTTATCTAAATACAAGGCAGCTTGGACTAATCCAAGTTTCTAAAAACTAAACGCAAGCCCAGCAGCAAAACGCTGCCTGAATATGTCTCCCGGTTGTGAATGAAAATATTCTATTTATTATATTATAATAGAAGCGAAACAAAACTAGATTTAACCACGCGTCATGCAGAAAATTAATTGAAAAATTTTGAATAACCAAAATTCGAACCCACAACACAATTACAAAGATTCTGCATTACTTTAAATAAGCAAAGGTTACTTAATATTTAAGGCAATACAGGTAATGTTAGGGACTAAAGGCAACCCTGTTGGTATCGCTTACTTACAAGTAATTAAAAACACTGTAATCAGTAACAAGGTTAAGTCAAAGTAGCACGAACTTCATTAACTAGTAACTAGTTATCATAGCATCTGTCGCATGATGGAAATTAAAATTATTATGTATAATAACAACCAATACACAATAAAACCCTGAAATGTTATAAATTAAAATTTAAGAGGTAGATATAAATACATTTAAAACATGTTTAAATAGCATAGCAGTTATAAATCATAAACATCATAAATATGTCACGCATACACATTCTCTTTCCAGGAGAGTTCTGTGCATGTATATTCTAGAAAATTCCATTGTAAATACTCAGATGAAATGAATGGTGGTTTATGATTTGTAATACCTTAGATTATTTGGACCAGTTATCAATAAAATTAATGATGCCACAACACTTTTAGATGATAATATTATGGAACCATAAATTCGCAAACACAACATATAAAATTAGAAAGTCAGAGCGATATATTATACAAAAAACACGCAAGCTGTAGTAAAATTAACAACATAAAAGTTCCCCAAGCAAATCTTAATAAATGGTCTTTTGTTTTTATGACAAAGTTTTATAACACTAATATTTATATATATATATATCGACGCAGTAACACACTTGGAAAAATACCAACAAAATATTTGATGTTTTTCATTCCTTCAAGGTAATGTTGACCTAAAAAATGAAAAATTGGCCGTGGAATATGTTTTATGATTCTATCTTGAACATAACGTGATTGCTATTGCTAGAATCAATAACAACTCTAATAAAATTCTATAATAATATCTTCAAAGTTAATAAAGTGAATTTAATAACTATTATGGTCCTTTTCCTTGCAAACTTCAATTACATTTTTATAATGTAATAAGAACGGTTGTTATCAACAATCAAAAATTTTTTTAAAACCTCTAGAGGACTTCTTAGATTATACGCTCATAGTAGCGGCTTAAGAATCTACCACGTTCCAATCTATCAAGTCCCTACTATAATTCTCACCTGTGAATGGTGAGGTACAGTCTCATGAGCTCGGTGAATTGCGGGTCGTCGAAGCCGAGCATTGTGCAGTAATTGGCAGACCAGTCCTTGTTGTCGTCGATAGCACCGATGCCCTTGCCATCCCGGTAGGTGTTGCGATATATGGTGGCGGCGATCACGGGCAGCTTAGCGATCAAGTTCATCGAGTCTTCGTACACGTACTGAGGAAAGAATGAAGCCATTTTAAATCAATTTAAGAGTAGAATATGATTTAGAAAATAAAAACTTTAACCGTGACGCTCGATTCGTTACGGAAGGTGAACGTAATTGGATTCTGACGAATTATAAACAATTATAGACATTCTTTTGTATAAAAGTACGAGTGACCAGCGAACATACCTGATGCTATTAACGCCTAAATCTATGCAAACCTGATGACACCCCTGAGAACCAGTGTTCTGGTCACTCACTTATATTACGAAACATAGGGGGCATACTTGCCATATTCGTCATGCCTGGGGTGATGGCAACCGCAATTTTTTCTTATTTTAAGTAATTATAAGATGCCATCCATTTCTTACACCATCCACGGGATAATATGGAGATTCGCTTACGCCGGCACTACCCAGCTCTAGTGTAAATTAAATTCACTTTTGAAAGATATCTTGAACTAACCTGAACAGTTAGACCAGATATGTTCAGGATATGAATGAATTTTAATTTTTATAGCGCTGAAATGTATTTGTTCCTAAAGCCGGGAATGTGTAATAATAAAATTAATGTTTATCGAAACATTTAACCGTAACATAAGTGTGAGTTGAATAAATAATTGCAATAAGTTTGCATAACAGTAACAGCATCAAGATTAAAGAGACTTAAAATATATTTAAAGTCAGAAAAAATGACAACAAATTTATATTATAGGTTTTCCTAAGGAACAAGTACAAGACACTTTTAGTGTTGAAGTGTATGTAACCCTTTAAAATAACTACTGTGATTACTGTGTAAATACTCTTATTATAGGTGTCTTACTTTGCTAGTATTATATGAACAGACCCAAGCAGTAATCTTAACCTTTGATTAAATTAATCAATTTAAAAAGCAAAAAGCGGTCTAGGTGCGACCCAAAAGCTCCACACGACTAACTTCCTAGTGGAAAGAATTAAAAAATATCATATGTTTCAATATTTTATACAATTTTTTATTCGGCACAGAAAATGACTTGCCCGATTTTGCTCAAAATTTTATGAGGTCTAAGTTACATAATTATGCGTTAAATTAGACTGGTCCCATGTCAATATCACTCTTTACACGAGATACACGAAGCGAAAATTGAATCCGAACATACATACGTACATGTGCACACACAGATATCCTCTTAAAAATTATACTATTCAACTGTAAAGGCTTTGAAACGTGGAGATATGTTAAAATTTTCAATTTGTAAAATCGGATCCATTACAATAACTTCCCACTGGAAAGTTAGTAATAATACCAATATAGTTATCAATCAGTTAATATTAGTTTACATAACGTACATTGATAGATATTATATGTATGTAATTTATGTAACATTGTAATATTCTAAAATAAATCTATGTTTGCACACAATTGAGGAAGGGCGGGAGGTGCTTTTCAAACTATGCAAGACACATCATTTTATTTTATTAAACAGATCTTAGCTAATTAATTTTTAAGATCTTTAATATAATGGATTTCCGCAAAGTAACGCCTGATTCTATTAACATAACATTTTTACTTTTCAGAAAACAAACACAAAAATATCATCGATTGAGCATTGATTTATAATTTAACTAGCTAGCCAAGCAGACGTTGTTTTGCCCTTTCCGACGACTTTCCTGTAAAAAATTCTTCAATGCGCAATAAAAAAAATTAAGGGTTACTTATCGGTTTCAAAAACCCTATCTCTCAAGTTAGAAAAACTGCAAAAAGTGTGCGAAATATCATTGAAATCAGTTCAGTAGTTTAGGAGTTCATCGCGGACAAACAACGTGACACGTAATTTTCATATATAAAGATTATACGGAGCCGTGGTAGCTCAGATGGTTAACGCTCGCTGTAAATATAACAAAACGCGAGTAATCCGGGTTCGATCCCCGCCGGCACCAATGAAATTGTTAATTGTAATTTTAAGTTCTGATTTACCACGTGCTCGGCGGTGAAGCAAAACATCGTCAGGCAAATGGAAAATTAGTCCGAGGAATAAGAAAAAAAATATTTCGTAGACATGTGATGCCAACACGCATTGGGGCAGCGCGGCGGACATTTCCTTGCCCTAAAACCCTCTCAGAAATGCGGGGGAGGCCTGTGCCCAGCAGTGGGACGTATATAGGCTGTAACTTTACTTTTACTTTTAAAGATTATATAGAATACACAAACTTTTAAATCTAAGACTAATCAAAAAATTCAATTAAAATGTCAACCAACAAGTTTAATCCTTGTATTCTAGTACAGTAAGTACTCACCTCCCAGTATTTAGACTTATGTACACCCTCGGAATAAGCTTTAGCGAACTTGGACTCGCTGTTTAAAGCAGTAACAGCAGCGGAGAACTGCGTCATAGGGTGCAACTTGCTGGGCATGTTGTTCAGCATGGTCACCACATGAGCTGGTAGCTCAGCCCTGTTTGGAAATTAGTGTTTGGAGTAAAGACCTTTGAAAAAAATCTGGTTTCATATAAATATAAGCCGATCAGAAGTACTTTAATCGTGAATAGAAGCTCTGACTGTACAATTCCATTATTTGAATAGACACAGTAATTTTTATAATATCATGGAAGAATACAAATAAGAGGGCTGAAAATTGACATACAAAAAGTTGTATCACATTTTTTTAAAGTTGCGAGTTTTGGCGGGAACTAGGCCGTCGATGATTTATCGCTCCTGTTTTGTCGCTTGAATAATGGTTTGAAGTGGATTTTGATTTGTAAAACTTATGCGATTTTGTGAATTAGGTGTCTGCGCGTGTGAACTATATAGAAAACGACGAAACAAGTGCTTTGATGTTGATATAAACCTCAAGTTATTTTGATCGCTTGGGCGCCTCATGAATTTGAGTGGCTGTCGTCATCAACTGTCCACTGGGTTGAGCTGTCGTCAAAATCTCTCAAAAACTTCGCAATGTGACGAATTAGCATATTGTGAAGATAAAAATTATAAAATGAAGATTCCGAAAGAAATGAAACGTGCCAGTAAAAAAATAGTTGTATCACAGTTTAAATAATAGTACTAACGTAGTTGTATTCTGATAGTAAGTATACCAATTACTGATAAGATGTGCAAGTCATCTAAGTGAAGCTGAATAGATTGAGTGAAATATAAAAAAATCATACGAATAAACATAACTAAAAATCCCGATGATGAGGATAAATTTCTGTTGCATAAAACAGATATATTTTTACTTTTTACTATGGCTTCACTACAATCCCACATGGAGGTAAGTTTCATGAAGCCCTAAGTGGTAAATCTTACAATCTTAGCGTAACGAAAGCCTGTTCACTCTCGCCTTGAAGACACCTAGATTGTAATCAGATGGAAAGACGGTTACGGTTTCGTTAGAATGAACGGTGAATCGACAACTATTTAAGGTGGAGACCCGCCGATCGTGTAGCGATCCGATGGTGGAAAGTGATGATTCCTGCGCAATGTCTACGGAATATAATAGTAAGTGACAGGGCTCCTCTTTTTTAGGGTAAAGAGATACGCTTGCGTTTGTGAGTCATTAAATTTCACTAGTCAAAATGATAATTTATGTATCAGGTAAACTAATTTCTTGTAATTTTAAATTGTATATTATTATGATATTTTAAGCGTTACCCGCGGGTCGAGCTATTTAATAGGGGAAATATTAGTCCATTAATTTGTGATCTTAGTAATATATGTGAAAATAAACAATCATACTTTCATAAGCAGGTTTATCCCTAAAACGCGCTTTAAGGGCTAGATGGATTGTAATGGTATACAGATCAGAAAGATGATGATGTAATGGTGAAGGATAACTTAGGCTACTTTTAATAACAACTATTACTTGTTTAACTAACGGCCAGTTATACAAGCGGACATATATTAAACGGATTTGTTTTTAATTAAAATAAATACTTATAGTAATTTTTTAATGTATCTAATATTACCGTTAACCATTCCAAATAAGCTTATGATGCTTGTAATAGGAAGTACTTCAGTTCCTTGAATTTACAGTATTGTTAAAAAAATAGTAAAATTTATAAATAAAAATCATGCAAATATCAACTCCTCTCATTCTAAATGTCCTGAATATAATACATTACACTGCTGAATATGTTACATTGCTATCCCATTTTCAAATTCATAACTATTTAATGTAAAAACTTAAATTTCATTTAAATATTTTTGTAAAATTAGAAGTAAAATTAATTGTAAAATTTGTAGATTAGTAATTTAATCAACAATCTTCCTAAACTACAATCAGTTTTATAATTTATTTCCAAGACATATTTGTCACTTACCTCTGGGCCCACTCCTTGGACAGGGCCTTAGTTTGAGCCTCGGTGGGTATATCTCCAGTGACAAGAAGCCAGAAGAGACCCTCAGGGAGAGGTTCTTCTCCTCCTTTAGCCTTGGGCAGCTGCTGCTGGCATTCTGGAATGGAAAGCCCGCGGAACCTAATTCCTTCATCGGGGTCAAGCACGGATGTTTCCCATACCAAACCCTTGATGCCTCGCATACCACCGTACATCTGTATCGAAACAATATGGTCAAATAAACACACAGTATTTCAAACAAGCACAAAACACAATTTTATTACATAATCTAATTTAGAATATTAAATACAAATAAACGCGATAAAAACCGTACAATTAGTTTTATTTCATGTGTTGTATCCGCGAAAATATAAGAAATCCCTAAAATTATGTACATAACGACATAATTTTAAATGTAATATTGTTTCAAGTTGTAAATATACGGCGGCCAAATTATTTTACTGCTACTTACATATACAATGTAAAATTTAAAAAAATATGTATAATGTGAGTTTTATACGTGGTAGAGCCATGCTGCAGTTATATTAGTAGTATAGTTGTAGCACGAACGGGTCGGCTCGACTGGGGAAGTACCACGCTTTCACAGAATACCAGCGTGAAATAGTAGCTTAATGCTGCTGTGTTTCGTACAGTGAGCGTACAGAACCGGAGACCCTTTTTAATGGAAACGAGGCATTCCATCTTAGTCCTCACGGGTGACAACGCATCTGCATTTTGATTTTTAATCGAGGATAGATGTAGATGTCTATGGGCCACAGCAACCACTTACCATCAGGTGGACTGTGTGCTCGTTTGTCATCCTATCCTATAAAAAAAGTGCCTTAGGCTTCTATTCCGTTCACCTGTAACACCCTAATTTTTTCAGATGGTAAAAAAAATCATCCAGTACATTTAGGGCATTTTTTAAACCGTTATCCACGTCGTGTAACGTTACTTAAAAAGGCAAGCAATAAAGAAGTAAGGCGCCTCGTGCCCTGCTTACAAATCGTAGTTTTTAGACTTTATGCACGTAGGATGAGCGTAGCATTGAGTTTAGCAACAGCTTTACTCTTCAATGAGATCCATAACTTCTTCTGCCAACACAGCGGCGCCACTTTGGTATTATGTGAATAATTGGCAGATTTCTTGGAGGGAAAGTTAAATTGATAGCAGAACATAAAGGCTAATGTTTATTTCTGAAATATCAGTTACATTGTACATAAATAAGATTAAAATGGATAAACCAAACTCCGGATTTCCTAAAAGTCTTAAAATTATAAAGAGAGATAAAAGTCTTATTTGAAACTCAATTCTTCACATAAGGTGATAATTTATATATTAAATCACTTCAGCTCAGTACAACCAGTGATATCTGGTGAGCGAAAAGCTTATTTTTACATGACATGGTCTTGATACACCATTTCAAGATTATTATTTATGTAATTATTTTATTTGAGAAATACGCTCTAAAGTAACATGCAAATATCATAAAGTTAATAACAATATAAGCAACGCACTTGAAGTTAGTGCGAAGCGAAACGTCAGTTTGACAGTTCTATTCTTTTCCTTTATTGCTCGCATCGTTCACGTTTAATTAGAAAGATGAGTTTGATGATTTACCTTTTACAATAGTCATATTCATCCAGTATTAGTTTTGATGGCGTGTTGCCCGCAGAAGAAAACACCATTTTAAACGTTATAATGTTATGATTTCTTAAATTTATGTGAACACTAAAGAGCAAATAAAACCACTTGTACAGATTTTATCGCGTTTAATTAACTTATTTTTAACTTATTTTTAATTCCCGACGTTTCGTGTGCTTTACAGCAACCATGATCAGGGGGTGGGGGATTAAAAATAAGTTAATTAAACGCGATAAAATCCATATAAGTGGTTTTATTCGACGTTATAATGTTAGTAATTTCCGCATATTTTTTAGTCTATCTTTTATTAAGCCAACGATTTTACAAAGGTGACTCACACACTAGACTAGTACACGGTACTATGCCTGATTATACGTGGGTTTTTGAGCCGGCAGTTGGCCGACAGATTTTAATGGACGAACACAAATTGTTGATTACGGGTTAGATAAGTGTGGCTTGACCTCGGGGTTTAATACTGCATCCTAGTATTACTCCGATCTTATCGCAGTGATACATACCTACAGGATAGAGGGTAGAATAGACACAGGTGGAGTAGGACGGAGTAGACGTCACGATTGTGTTAGTGCATCTACTACATCGATTTCAAACTCATTAGTTCGTATATGGAGGATTTGATACTACTCTACCCGTCGTCGGTCTCGATATATTTTTTACGTCTGACGTACACGATATTTTAGTACCGCCATCTATTAGAGCCATGCTATATTAATTGTATAGTTGAAGCAAGAATGGGTCGGCTCGACCGGGGAAGGACCACGCTCTCACAGAATACTAGCGTCAAATAGCAGCTTCATGCTGCTGTGTTTCGTATAGTGAATGTAGAGAACCGGAGACCCATTTTACTGGAAAAGAAGCATTCCAATTAGTCCTTAAGGCTGACAACGCATCTTCATTTTGATTCGCAAACGAGGATGGATGTAGATGTCTATGGGCCACAGCAACCACTTACCATCAGGTGGACTGTGTGCTCGCTTGTCAGCCTTTTCCTATAAAAAAAATACTCTCTATTCCCTCACTCTTATAGTCTGACGGGACGGTAGACGGACACGACCAGAGATCAGGCGTAAACACACGGCTTTACGTGCTTTCTGAGGCACGGGCATGAAACACCATCAACTTCCTGAATCCGGGTTACTACTGAGAATTTCTTTTCAGACGCCTTAGGACCACTAGACCTACAAAACAGTGAGTGTCTATTGTAGGGAAGATTTGATACTGAATACATCACACACGCTTGTCAACCGAATTGATATTCACAGCACTAGATGACTTTAAAGTTACCCTTATGACGTATTCTTATGTCACTATATCTTCGATCCCCGCCGGCACAAATGAAATTGTTAATTGCAATTTTATGTGTTGATTTACCACGTGCGCGGCGGTGAAGGAAAATATCGTGAGGAAACCTGCATGTCGGAGAAATAAGAAAAAAAATCTAAGACGTGAAGTTTGCCAACACGCATTGGGGCAGCGCCTCGGTCACTTTCTTGCCCTAAAACCCTCTCAGTAATGAGAGGAGTCCTGTGCCCAGCATAGGAAGTATATAGGCTGTAGCTTTATGTTTTCTACGCAGTTCAGCTGATCCATGTTAACTCACTGAGATTTAAAAAATAATAATTTTATACAAAAATATGAAAACACAATAACCTTTCCAAAACTAACTTAATTTATATTTCGTCGTGTTCCTGAAAAACTAAGCTATTACTCGGTTTTGCTTTGAGGCAGCCAAGTTGATAGCTGAACTTTGATAGCTGCCGGCAGTATACAGAATTTTTTGTAATGGTAGACGTAGTGAGTAAAGCGACACAGTAGCAGAAACGAACAAAAAAGTGACCTGGTGGTTGTTTACCGATGACACAATCGATAAGTTTGTCAGCCAAAACTTTAAACCCATAAGTCGAATGCCATCATCTAACGGGACAGTCACCCAATGAACGGACTAACGAAACAATCTGGCAACATTATATTAAGATAAAACGAGATACAGACGGTAGTTGCCATGTAGTGGTGGTATAAGAGTAATCATTCATTACTCCGTATTATCTCGTGAGTGTCGTAATAGGCGACAGAGCGAAACATAACAGATGAGCAGCATCATCTTCCTAATAGCAATTAGCTATTAGACAACAGCCCAAAATACTAAAGGAACTGCCGGTGTCAACCCGCCTGCTCAGCGTGGCTATGGGAGAATCTATATCCAGCAATGATATACGTGGTAGATCCATGCTGCAGCAATATTATGGTTGTAGCACGAATGGGTCGGCTCGACAGGGGAAGGTCCACGCTCTCACAGAATACGAGCGGCTAAATGTTGCTGTGTTTCGTATGGTGAGTACAGAAATCCGGAGACCCTTTTTACGGGAACCGAGGCATTCCATATCAGTCCTCAGAGGTGACAACACATCTGCGTTTTGATTCTTAATCGAGGACAAATGTAGATGATGTCTATGGGCCACAGCATCCACTTACCATCGGGTGGACTGTGTGCCCGTTGTCACCCTTATTCCATAAAAAATGAAATTGCTATATGCTGTCATCAACGAATGAATGAAACGGACGGTAGTTGGCTAGTAAGCTTGCAGAACATACACAACATGGTTACGGTAAAGAAGCTAAATATAAGATAATAAGACGTCGTTTACTCACCATGTCGACGGTGACCTCTCCGACTTTGGTGGAGCCATGCTTCTTACGGAACTCGCGGATCTTCTCCTGCTCTTTCGGAATCTTCTCCTGGAGAATGCTCTTGAGGTTGGTTTGTTCCGCACTCAAGTTTCTCAACAGAATTGTCGCCGATGGGCATATTTTCTACAAACAGATATCAGATATTATAAAATAACTGCACAAACAATTCTCTTAACCGATTTTTGAACTGCTATATATATATATATATATATATATATATATATATATATATATATATATATATATATATATATATATTAAATAACAATGAACACGAATAAGATTGGAATGGGACTTTTAAGAAGCTGTTGTAGTAACAATACGTAATGTTAATCATGCGAGAGAGGTGTGTCAAGGATCGTGGAAAACTTTATAAAACTATATAAGTCTGTATAAAAAGGGTCATTATAATAACAAGAAATTTATGGATGATAATAACCCCTGGGAAGGGTGATCGCTACCAAGCGGTTTCTAATTTGTTATGTGTTGTTATTATAATTAAAACATAAATGAATGTAAGCTGGTTTTTTTTAAACTCCCGCTAGGTTTCTTGCTAGTTCTTCCTAGGACAGAGGTTTTTTTCGAACCGGTGGTAAATTGAAAAAGTGTCATTCAATAAGTATTATTTATAATCTTAATTGAATAAAAAAGTTTCTGTTCCGTGCCAATTGCACTTAGATTAGGGAAATGGTTATAATACCTCGTACATCTATTTGTCTTAATATAGACGCAACCATACGTGTCGTTAATGTTCCATTGTGGCCGTGAACGTTTAATAAACATGCAATTTATATTGTCTTGTATAAATTGCAAAAATATAAAGAATACTCTAGTAGTTTTCACAAATAATTGAAACTTACAAACTAAACACCATTAATATACAAGTTCTAACACAAACGTTTATATAATCGTAAAACAACTAATACAGCTAAACAAATTCGGATTAGTTCAGAACTAGTTGTTATGTTAATTAATAACCTACTATTGCTATAATTGATTAAAATAATATGTTAATGTTACTGACATGTTTAAAAAATAATGTTTCATTTTAAAAAATAATGTTTCATTTTAAAAACAAAACTTAAACATGTATTGAGCACAATCATGAGTTGCGTGCCTTGCTGCCGAGTGATAATACTAGGTAATATTACCATAATATTACCTTACCAGGCAGACGCTGTTCTGCCCTTATCGACGACCTTTTGTTATGTCCTATTAAAAATACTTAAATTATAAAAAAAATTGTGGGTCACTCATGGGCTAAAAAAACTATCCTATCTCTGAAGTTGGACCAAACTGCACACGGTGTGCAAATTTGGTTAAAATCGGTTAAGTAGTTTAGGAGTCCATCGCGGATAAACAACGTGACACGTAATTTATATATAATAAGATAGCATTGTATTGTCATAATCATGTCTTTAAAACGTCTTCATATTTTCAACTTATGCAAACCCGTGAAGTGTTTGAAAACTGAATTATGAAACTCCATTACGAGTTAAAAATTATTTATGTTCGATTTTTCATCAATTTAAAATATGGATCTGAATGGAAATGTCCCGACGTCATAACTTTAAATAAAACCACTTAAGAAAATAAAAGAAATAAGTAGGTTTATCGCACAGTAACCGGTATATTTTATCACCAACAATATACTTTACTTATAACTGGGATTCTATAATTTATGCAATCAACGGAAAAAAACCACACGCGTGGCACTTTAGCAGAATTACATAATATTCAACAGTTGCCAGACACATGAGCTGATGTTTCTCGCTCGATTACACGTAAAGCTTTTGAAATGGTATGCTATAATATATTTATAGTCATTCAACACCTCACACCAGCCACTGTAAATAGAATAGAATTTTGCTGATCGAGCTGTTTCACAGCATAGTCCACGGCACAACTGTATTGAACAAGGTCGCCTCGTTCATAATTATACCACAAAACAATCACAATGACCTGTACCGATGATCCGTTTACTGTTTCAAATCAAATACAATTGTTCTATATGCACCAATAAACCGTTTCCTAATATCGTTTAGAAACTCCAAATTTTTTATGTATTTAAAAAATTTAAAAAGACAAATTAAAAAAAGAGTAAAATAGTAATGCAGTTCATTACTGCTTTGCAGCAGATTTAGGTACGAGGGATGGCATCTTAGAATAATTACGCATATTCTAAGGATAGTACTTACCCAGGTGGGCACCTGAAAGGAGTCCTACCATATAATAACAAACACACTAAAACAAAAAACTTATAATATTACAAAAAAGTACTTAAAATTAAAATGTTGATGCTATTCAAATCATTATGAATTGCAACAGGCCGGTCATGCAGCTTGAAGAGCCGACAACCGATGTGGAAGAAAGGTTCTAGAGTGGCAACCTCGTACTAATAAGCGTTAATTAGGTGGGTCGTTATTAGATAACATGACGAACTGGTGGCCCTTTTGAGGTATTCCTTGGGAAAGGCTCATGCTCAGCAATGGACTTGTAAAGACTGTAATGATAAAAAGGAAACAGTGCAAATTTTAATAAAAATTCTAAATAGTTTTGTTTCTTAACCATGTAAGCCACGAATGAATTCAGTCATCATGATGATCAAAATATAACTACATACTTCAACTCCCACCATGTCACTGTATGTACCACAGTCACTGGTAGCCGATAAAGTATACCAATTTATTCATTCTAAAAATCCAAGTGGAATTTCACAGACTACTAATGTTTTTGTACGTTGTAGAGCCACGCTGCAGCTATATTATGGTTGTAACACGAATGGGTCGGCTCGGCCGGGGAAGGACCACGCCCTCACGGAATACCAGCTCTATGCCGCTATGTTTCGTACGGTGAGTGTAAGAGAACCAGAGGCCCTTTTTACAGGAATCAAATATTCCATCTTAGTCGTCAGGGTTGGTAAAGCATCTGTATTTTGATTTCTAATCGATGATAATTGTAATTTGTCTATGGACTACAGCATCCACTTAACATCAGGTGACTGTGTGCTCGTTTGTCACCCTTTTTCTATTAAAAAAAAACATAACATTATCAGTGCGAGTGTAGCACTCAACCAGCACGGTGTGTCGAGTTTTAGATAATTCTTACAAGTAATGCATGTTAGTTTGTGTTTTTATAGAAATGAGTGTGACTAACAAAATATATAGACCTAGTATCGAATTAACCTAACAACAAAGAAGGCGACTGCACATGGACCCCGCGGTCTTAAAGAGAATTTATGCGTCATATAGGAAGTTGGAATAAGGAAGAGGGGCCGGACACTAGCATTGACTTGAGACCTCTACGTGGCTAAATCTCTCTCTGTTCGACTCTGTTAAGTTGTATCCCCTCTACTAAGAATCAAAATGCAAATGCACTGTCGCCCATGAAGGCCAAGATGGAAACCTCCTTATCCTTCTGTTAATAGGATCTCCGGCTCTCGTCATCCATCATACTAACAACATCAGCATTATGATGCCATTTTACGCTAGTTTCTGTGTAAGCTTGGTATTTCGAGGCGACCCATTGGTACTGCGGCCATAATAACCTACAGTTTTGCTTTATTACGTTTTAAAATATACATTTCAAATTAAATAAACTCTTATTCATTCATTAATATGACGAGTAGTTACTTTAATTTTTAACACCCACGGAATGTTCTTTAAATAGTTCCAGTTATTTAGTTCGACAGTACACATGATCAACACTCAAATGAATCCGCGCACGCAAGAAGGCTAGAACCACAATTAGATGGGCACCGTTTCAATCAGCGGCGATACGATACTGATTAAAGGTCAATCGGGCCAGAGTTTAACGTAATCATCGACTGGCAACATAATTGTCATTGTTAACCAGCACGATCTTTGTGTGAATAATCAATTGGGAAAATAAGCATATCCGATTCACCAGCACTGTACTTATAAATTTAGGCAAGTTAGAAAAATCATTGGAGTCATCCATAGTTTAGGCTTATAGGTTCCATGAATAGGCCGTACGGCCTAAGTGAGTTCACAAAATGTTATTTAAATGTACCTAAGTATCCAAAAGAACAGGTCTCACAAGTAGGGTTGTCACCCGTACTAATACAGTATCGTACTATTATAGAAAAATAATATAGTACAAAAATACTGTGTTTTATCCCTATTTTATACTAAGTGTGATTAAATTTGGAACAAGTAAGTTTTACGGAATTTTTTTCTTCATGAATGTAAAATTGAAAGAAAAAAGAAATAGAGTATGTATTATGTAATTTAATTAAAAATTAATTGTTAATTCATTTTGATATGAATCTTAAATTGCTCAGACTTCTATAATTATTTTAATCATTAAAGGCCAAAGCAAAGAGCAATAACAAATATATATAGAAATATACAGAAAGGAGAGCAATTATGGATTGAAAATCTGCAATATAGTTATAAAAATAAATGTGTACATTTTTATCTTGAATTTCTCAAAAGTACTATTTTTTAGATCGTTTTTTAGAAAGATACTATTGTATTTATTAAAATATAGCTGGCAACCCTAGTCACAAGTGAAGACTTGTTAGGTCCAATGACTGGCCTTTACGAAATGAAAACATTATTCGCTATAAAATTCATTAATTTTTAGAATACTTATTATTTATACCAACAGATACATAATTAATAAACAAAAACGTCGTTATGTTATCTTGGAAAGAACTTCTAATTTTATTTTTTCTTCATTGGTTACAGGGGTGCCAACGTTAGCGATGTTAAAGATTCAAAGCACCTTTTTTGAACATAATTGAAAAGATTATTATATCGTCTACATTGAAATCATATATTTTGGATTGGAACAAAATAAAACGGTGTAGCCATCGCAAGAGAATAATAATTGAGACTACGTTCTCATCACATTTGATATCTAACTACTCACACCCTGTCCTTCATTAGGGTAACAGTTTACTGATAGATGGAACCTAACACCGCCATATTATAGATTTTCCTAGCATTTTCCGTAGTCGACACTTATCGGATAATATTGGTGATTTTTTATATATGATTGGGTGATAAACAAGCACACAGTCCACGTGATGGCAAGTGGTTGCTGTGGCCCATAGACATCTACATCTATCCTCGATTACGAATTAAAATGCAGATGCGTTATCACCCGTGAGGATTAAGATGGAATGCCTCTGGTTTCCAGTAAAAAGAGTTTCTACACTCACTATACGAAACACAGCAGCATTAAGCTACTACTTGATGTTTCTCTTACGGAGCCATGATGATATTACAGACAGTACGGGACAGCTTGTATGGTGTTAGTCAGGGCCGGCCCAACCATAGTGCGAACGGAACGGAAAGAAAGTCCCAGAGAACGCCTCAATAAAGAATGAAAATTTAGAAAACACATATTTTTGCTATTCGATAATTTTTGATTGAAAACGCGAAGCAAGCATGGTATGTTTTACGTTTTTATACGTGGTAGAGCCATGCTGCAGTTATATTAGTAGTATAGTTGTAGCACGAATGGATCGGCTCGACCGGGGAAGGACCACGCTCTCACAGAATACCAGCGTCAAATAGTAGCTTAATGCTGCTGTGTTTCGTATGGTGAGTGTAGAGAACCGGAGACCCTTTTTACTTCCATCTTAGTCCTTACGGGTGAAAAAACATCCGCATTTGGATTTGTAACCCAGGATAGATGTAGATGTCTATGGGCCACAGCAACCACTTACCATCAGGTGGACCTTGTGCTCATTTGTCACCCTATCCCATAAAATAAAATAAAAAATATAAAAAATGTGAATGACAATATCTGTTGAGATATGCGCTGGCATGACTGTTTAAATCGATTATTACAAATTAAACAGAGCGTAGAGATGGTCCAAGTGCTATGCTTACCACACATAACTGATATAATATTAAAGGCTAACAAGTGGGGCGTCATAATTGGATTTCGCTACATCCTAAAACTTGCTTCAGACCGGCACTGGTGTAAGGCGTCTGACGACGAAGTAAAAAAAATCCATTACCCATTTCTTTCCGGGTATAGTAAGAACATAATTTGGATACCTGAAAGGTCTCATGACATCCAATAGATAACGGTAGGTTTACACTACTACTAGATATAAGATAGCGGTAACAGGATGTACCACCAATACATGAGCGAAATGTGAAGTTACTACGACACCAATCTGCCTGATAACAAATCTTTCCTAGAAATCGGGAAGCCCAGTGAAAAATGAGTATAGAGTCCATCTACATATATCCTCGATTAAAAATCGAAATGCAGATGCGTCGCCATTCCTGAGGACTAACTTGGAATGCCCCGTTTCCAGCGAAAAGGATCTCCGGTTATTTACAGTCATCATGCGAAACACAACAGTAAGCTGTATTATACCCTGCTATTTGTTCTGTGAGAGCGTGATCGTTCCCCGGTCGAGCAGACTTATTTGTGCTACAACTATAATAAAACTGCAGCATGGCTCTATCAACTACCAAGTATAACAATATACATATTATAGTACAGTATAAATTAAGAATTTTGTTATTAAAGTAAAATTTTAGTTCATAGGAGAGTGTAAAGTATGCAAAACACAATATTGTTCACGTTCTACAATTTTAACTATTCCAATAGAGTCTTATCCTTAGAATTTGTCGAAACTCGAAAATATTTAAATAAAAATTGTAGGTATTTGGCGTTTACGATGAAAAGCAAAATCGATGGTCAAAGTTCATTGACATGTCGCCGACTTTAATCCGCGATTCATGCAATCGTCATTATATGTTAGCAAGTTTTATTCAAAGTCAATTCAAAGTGACTAAACAACATATTACTTTATGTGCCGAAATGTGATTGTTTTCACTATTTCTTTACGATTGAAATATTTAAAATTAGATAATGACTACATTTTGAACGTATGTGAATACGAGTATACTATATATTCAATATAGCAAAGAATTAAATAGTATTATTTCATTGCTTGAAATTTAAAATGCCCGATGTTCTGACTCAGCGTAAAATCCAAGCTTAACAAAACTTTTCCTCAAGGAAACGAATAGGAAAAACATAAACATCGACCATCTTGTATAAATAATCTTAAGTTTTCCTTGCTTGTAAAAATTATTGAAGGTCGATTTGAAGGTGGCTTACCCAATATAGAAAAATATTACACGTCAGATGTAACACAATAATATCGAATGATTGGCATAGATTAAATACTGCATAAAAATGGGTTATCCGTGTGATATAACCATAAACGTGAGCTTATAAAATTATAATACCATTTAAACAACCTCGTAATTGAGCGTTGTCGATAAAAAAAGAAGAATTTGTTCTTTTTTATATTCATAAGCTGTAGTCACGTAAAAACTTACAGTAAACCTCATAGTAAAAGAAAAAGGATACAGACGCAATCTTTGAGAACTAAGGCGTACATTACGCGCATATGCAGGCGTCAATCACTGCATTATACGGTAGGTCATTCGTCAATCGCAACCGTGATTGTTGTAAAACTGACAGGCCGCATGAGCGTGTAATGTTACGCCTGAGATGTTATTATATTGTATGAGTGTGCGCAGCCAAATCCAAGTGACAATTTAATGAAACAATACAAAATCTAGACAGTTCTTACATAATGATAAAAGCCATGAATCAATAATAATACGTTTAAATCAATAATTTTAAATATAGAATACAAAACACGGAAAACAAAATTGTTCAGGATTTCAAACTATTTTTTTACATAAATCTTCGATTTGTAGACGCAAGAAAAAAAATGCTATTGGGAGTTCGTCATTGTTCTTTCGTACAAAAAGATAACTGTGTACAATATGCTTGTGTAATTTCTACCGTAGACTACTATCATTCTGTAGACTCTTGTGTTACAAATGAAGCGAAAAGGAGGCTATCTTTCCCAGCTCTAAGAAGGTTGGAAATTCGGCAAAATTTCTTAACTTTATACCGTAAGAAATAGAGCGAAATGATAATTTTACTTTTTTATAGTTGTAAATATTTTAGATTATAGTATGTTATGAGTTATGACGCAATCAAAAAAGCTAAAGCTATAAAATTTTATACGTTTTAGAGCCCATATAACTATGGCTGTAGCACAAAAGTGTCGGCTCGTTCGTGGTAGGACCACACTTTCACAGAATACCAGCGTAAAATAGCAGCTTAATGCTGCTGTGTTTCGAACGGTGAGTGTAGAGAACCAGACCTTTACTGGAAATCATCCATTCCATCCAAGTCTTCAGGAGTCACAACGCATCTGCAATTTAACTCTTATTCGAGGATAAATGTAGGATAAATCTATGGGCCACAGCATCCAAATACCATCAGGTGGACTGTGTGCTCGTGTGCGCGCGTCGTGCGCGTGAATAAAAAAATACTATTTTGATATAACGCACAAAAGTAATGCGGCAATAAAGGAAAAATACTGAGGCTATAAACCTCTCCGTGTATTCTTGGTCTGTTGCATTGAGTGAAACATAACACAATCATGTAGTGTACTGAAATCAGCAACTGTTTGCAAACTCATTCAGAATAATTATTTCTAAAGCTCAATATACCTACTATTCATGTTTTATAAAGCCATGATAGTCACAGTTAAAGAGTTATAAAAGTGGTAAAATTTTATGAGAAACAACAACGTTAACTATAATTATTTAATACTACGTACTAGATATGGGCTATATATATATATATATATATATATATATATATATATAAATAAAAGTCCCTTGATGACGTTACTTGTGTATAACCTGATCGAAGTAGCTTAGCTCAATAGGTAAGGGTTTTATTACAGCTTTAGTGTAATTTAAATTGTCTTTAGTGTAATTTAAATTGTCTCTTGCATAATTTCTGCTTACATTTTCCAGTAATTGTGTAGTACTTATAAGATAACACCACAGAGATTGCCACCTCTGAATCCTTCTGACTTTTCTTGAAACGCCTATAAGTTTTCATGATAAAAATGTGAAACAAAACGTAATCATGAATAATCTTTGATTTATTTATTTCTTAACTAGAGATCCGCCCTGGCATCGCACGGCTGATTTCAGGATCTCGACAGCAGCCTGCCGGATACAAATGTAAATCTGAACCGTCTAGGGATCCATTCAAACACAAAACATTTCATCAAAATCGGACGAGCCGTTTTTGAGTTTTAGCTAGACTAAAGAACAGCAAATGATTTTCATATAAAGATTTTAATTTTACGACTCAAAAATAATAGTAAAAAAGAGGCAGACATACGGGAAAAGGAATGTCAATTGATTCAGAATTAACACCGCAGATCTACGATCCTAACATCATTTTCATGGCTTACCGATGGAAATATAAAATAACAAAAAACCTGTTTTGTACTTACATTACCAACGTTATAAGTAATTTACCTTCGCTTCTATATAGAAAAATTCCCTTCCGCATGTTTTTCTGTTCTAATTATTATTTAATGGTATTTGTATTGGAAATCTTATTTCATACACACGTTTGAACTCATATATATATATATATATATATATATATATATATATATATAGACAGATACGGATAAGATCTTTAGATTTGTTTTAAAATTGAGTAAGTACTAAATTTTATTGGTTAGAAACACGCACCGGGTTCAGAAAACATGAAACATGATTTTAATTTTTAACATGTAATATATTAAGTACCTATGCCTATGCAACGACCACAATTGCAAAAACTCACCTTACTTCCTTTCCCACAAATAAGATTAAAAACAACAACTCCTCCAATAAAATTTAATTCACGTCGAGTGCGAACTCCTAAGTTGTGACGTAATAAACCGTCACGAGCAGGAGGCGCCAAAAATCGGCAGCATTGAAACAAGAATAACCTTCGGCGATTACGTAACATATCTTGCTCGTAGAAAAAAACAACTCAAAATCGGATAGTAGACACCATCATTAATAAATTATCTAGATACTACATCATGTGAGTAGTGAGTACCTAATTTATAATCGGTTCTCTGCCCATGAAGAAATATGACCTCATTTGCTGGTATATTTTATTTCATGTCTATAAAATAAGCTCAGTTTTAAAGCTAATAAAAGTATTTCAATTAATTTGAGTTTTAACTAGGAAAAATGTGAAATTTTTACTAAAGATCTATTATAAAAAATATATATATATATATATATAATCTATACAATACAATCTATTTTGAATGAAAAGTTAGAAATATCATTTTTTTTATAATACTGAGCCTAGTGAGAAAACAATTAGTTAAGCTCATAAAAAATTACCGGTTTTAAAAATGAATGCAAATTAAGTAACGACCCGTTTAAATGTATATACTATACACGTATATGTTAATATTCTTAACGACTGTACTAGCCACGTTATCTTTCACGCATACAGGATTATGTTATCTATGCTCACGTTCTACGCTAAACGCTATTTAAATGGTAGAGCAACCAACATAAAAACTGTTTCTAAGTTAATAATGTGTCATTAACACCTCCGCTATTTCAAATGTACAAAACAGCTCTAGAACATTCTAGTCTTGTGTGACAGACAGTATCATTAAAATATGCATAAATTATGTAACCACAAAATTAACGTTGTTCAATTATATTACAGTCAATATAATTTTTCCTACGCAAATATAGAGACAAATAAAGCATGCTACTTAGCCCATTCCATTATTTTTTTATAGTATAAGTGTGATAAACGATCACACGTGACTCTACCACACCTACACGTCATAGAGCCACGCTCTTAAAGAATTCCAGCGTTAAATAGTAGCTTCATGCTGCTGTGTTTCGTTGGTGAGTGTAGAGAAACGGAGAACCTTTTTACTGGAAACGAGGCATTCGATCTTAGTCCTCACAGGTGCCAATGGATCTGCATTTTAAGATTCGTAATCGAGGATACACGTAGATGTCTATGGGCCACAGCAACCACTAAACATCAGGTGGACTTTGTGCTCGTTTGTCACCCTATCAAATAAAAAAATACAATCCACCTGATGGTAAGTGCTTGCCCATAGACATCTACATCTATCCTTGATTACGAATCAAAATGCAAATGCGTGGTCATCTCCGTGAGGACGCAGGTATCGTGTGAGAACGTGGTCCTTCCCCGGTCGAGCCGACCCAATCGTGCTACAACCAGGGCGTACTATAATATTTTTCTGTAATACTATATATTACAGAAAAATAATATAGTACGAAAAATACTATATTTTTATCCCTAATTCAACTGTCCCGCATTTTTATAGTAACTGTGATTGTAAGTTGTACGAGAAGAATTTTTTCCATCGTGAGTGTAAAATGGCAAGAAGAAAGAAATAGGGCACGTATTGATATCTAATTAAAAATTAATTGTGAATTTATTTTAATACGATCTTAAATTGCTCAGATTCCTATAATTATTTTAAAGGTATAAGAGCGAAGAGCAATAACAAATATATATGGAAAAATACATAAAGATTAAAATAATGTGTACTGTTTTTCCTTAATTTCTCAAAAGTAATATATTTTGCATCTTTTTTGGGAAAAATACTATATTTATTTTTAAAAAGGTGGCATCTCTAGCTAGAACTATACCACTAATATAGCTGCAGATTGGCTCTACCACGTAAGAATCTGACTACAAACGATTCATTTGAACTTGTAAAATAATTTTCAAATAACTTCATTTTCGTGATAAGATATCGAGCGATAAATTACGTGTAAAAGAACCAACGACGTCAATGTCACGGTAGTAGATCATGTAAAAAAAAATATAAGCATAATCAGCACCTGTAGAAAACTTACGTTTATCATTGCTTATCTAGATATAATATCTTACAATCCGAAATTTATAGATATTCCTATCGTTGTACAAAGTAAAGAAATACTTCGTTTTTCTTAACTATTTCCTTATTAGGGTACTTATCAACATCGTAAAATACTAAAGTCGTAAAGAGTTAACAATCTAAATAGTAATAATTTACAAAAAAAAAAACATTTTTATAAAGGTAACAAAGTAAATATTATTAAGAAACGGCAAACAGCTAAATTAATTAGTGTCAACCAGCAAATAAACAGGTGTCTATAAAATAATTAATGCATCTTTAAAGCCATAATATCTTGATAGTGCGCACTTGGCCCTATACTTACTCTGTCTAATTCTATTTAACTTGAAATTGCAAAGGTAAAATACAAACATTACTAAAAAAGCATGAATTAAAATTATTATAAAGCTCGATAAAGTAATTCGGTCAGAATCAGGAGCCGTAAACGCGGCGTGACCCTGAGAGAACTCGTACCAACGAACTTGACGGTATCATTTGAGCAAGTTTTTTATACCGTCCACATCCGCAAAGTATAATATTATATTATTTGATTCATATTATGTGCAACGTGCTTTGATTTATATGTGCTGGATTTACAATTTCATTCACTATTACTAGTAGGTATAACAAAAAAACGTAATATTTTGAATGGAGTATAATTTTTTACATCTTATTATTCTCTTCGCTATCCCAAGTTACTGTATAATTGGTTTATTACCTAATGTTTTCTTTATTATTGTTGCAATAATAACATGCCATAGAGCAATAATATTAAACAAAAAAAAACTATAAACTTAAAAATAATCTACCTTTATTTTTCTTATATCATGTAATATAGGAAAAATATTCTTAGGTCGAGTTACAGCGAGTTTGAATATCTTGAATCAGTTTATGTTTGGGCAGGCAGTTCGAGTTCAGACTAGGAGTCACAATGCGGCGGGCACTACTTAGAATTTCTGTTATTGGGGGACTGATTCTTAATGTACTAGAGAGTATGTATGAAGCAACACCCTGAAGAAAGTGACAGACAAATACGTGTAACATAACCTAAATAAGCGAATTCGATTGGGCGGGAAATCCCCTGCTGCATAAAACGCAGGGTTATACAAAACGAGGTAGGTGGGAGCACCGTAAAATAGGTTCAAGAAAACAAGAATAGGGTAGTCAGCATTTAAAAATGCAAAATCCGTATACCTAAATAATATGAGACTTATTTTTATTTCTTAAACTTCACCGTATCATTTTCTCATAACTTTAGAAAAAAACGTAAGATTACAGTAACAAATAAGTTATTGGTAAGTTCAAGACTACAAGCGTGATATTATTATTTGATAAAAATTTATAAAAATCGAAGTCGTAGAAGTCGAATAACAATGGCGAGTTAATCGACTATTCGCCTTAAGGAATGGCGATTAATCGGTATTCAACTATTCCCTATAACAACTATTTTGCTTTAAACTATTATGTGACAAGTAACGACAACAGTAATATGTCATGTAAACGATAACAGGCCATCAGTGAGATCATATTTGGGTGCGTGCCCGGCCGCAGCGGACACGACCTATGTTATCTTTAGATTGCAACGCAGAGGACACGCACCGTGAAAGTCATTACAAGTCATACTATTCTCCTGTTATAAACTGAGGCAACGCTATCTCAAATATGTACTGGTTGTTTATGATTATATGCATCCTAACCAGCGCAGAGACGAAAAATTATCGGAAGTACGTGAGAATTTTAACTCAAGAAAGTTACTGTGTATGTTGTGGTAAGCAAAACCACAGTAAAATACTAATCATCCGGCTACTCGGCTGAAAAGATTAGTAATCAATCAAAAGAGTGTGCTATGGTTTAATTAATCCAGGGGATATAATGCCTTATATATGATATCGGATGTTTTTGCTGCTGTAGAAGCAGAAGAAGACGTTAGGCCTCGTGTAAAAAGTGGAATAATCCAACTAAATAACTCCTCTAAATAACTTTTTTTTCGTGCGGTTTTAACGACTTCTTAGTTTTACGTCATTACGATAAACTTTTTGTAATAAATGCGTTCGGCAACCCTATGCTAAAAGATTTAATTGAAAGTTGTATTCGTGTTATTTTATAGCGACTATATTATAAACGACGCACAACTCTCATTACTTATAAAATGCTATAAAAATTCTGTTAGAAAAATATTAATCTTACGTAATATATTTTTACCTACAGAAAAGAAACGTCCTTGGTTGCGTTATATAATAATTTAAACGGCAAATTAGGTTAAGATGTAGATAGATGTATGATACTAAAATTTTAAAAAATACTACGGAGGCCTTACTGAGGCCGAGTGAATTTGTGAAGGACTGTAATAAAAGATTCTAACGTGTAATAATTGATAAAGAACGAAAATGTTTTACGATTTTTCACGAAATGAAATCCAGATTCCAGACCTTGCATGCATTTACCTTAACATATCACAAGCGATGTTCGTGATACTCGCGTAGTGGTTATCACGCCAACGACGAAACGACTGTGAGTGTGACAATGGACACGGATTGGCGGGACAAGACTAAATGTCACGCGCTCCGTGAATCCGACCATGCGATATTTCCATAAAAACTTTATAATATTTAAATGTACAAAACTATGGTGTTCAATAAAATGTTAGGTTATGATCAGTGGAAAGGATGTGTACTGTTTTATAGCTTTAATGACGTAAAATCTAGTTTTAAAAATATGGAGAAGATGACTAAAAAGCTACACATTAAAACAAAATAACTTTTTTTAAATACAGAAAGTTGAAACTAAGAAAATATAAAATTAACATTAAATCCTTTTAAATTTAGTAAGTAATAAACTAATTTTCAGATAATAAGACTCTACTAGGATAGTGGTATGTTAGACTAGTTTTTAAAAGGAACACTTTTTTCCAGGATCTGGTGACAATATGTAATATATTTGAGACATATTAAAATACAAAAAATTAACAAATAGTAAATTAAATTTAAAAAAAAAGATATGAGTGTTAAATGTTAAACATTCATAACTTAAGAAGATATTTGGGCTGGAATCCATTTGAAATATAGATTTTAGATCTATTGTTGTCATGTTGAGCCTTAACTATCAATCTAGGCAACTTAAAGAGACTACTGTAACTAGAACTGACTATAACTATGACAAATTGATGAAATCATCACAATCTAGTATTCCCCTGCCTTATGCAAAACTCGACTGATTTTAAATAATTTCGGAACAATATAACTTTAACTTTTATATGTTGCTTAAATTTGTGTGCTTGAAATAATGGCTGTATAACAAGACAGTAAGTTATTTTAGAAGGTTAAGTTTTAATTATAGAAGAAAAAATGGAAACATGGCATTTGTAAATTTAGATAGCTTTGTAAGAAAAAAATATTTGTGTGACACACTAGTGTCATTACCCAGGAAGTTAACAGAGGAATGAGTTTGTGGGCTCTGTCCCGATATCCTCCTAATTGCATATTAATGAAATCAAGCTGATTAAATGTAGAAAAGTTTGATGATGCTATTTAGGTATTATTAATTGCATATTTGATCTGTTGGTTAAGTTGCTGCCTGAAACATAAAACTAAATAACACCAACAACTTTTTTTTTCCTCACATAACAGTATTTTTGTTGAAATAAATAATAAAAGTACTGGATGCTGAACATCATCAACATATCCACTATGGCATATTTCATAAGGTTTATCACTACCTATCTATCAATATATCTTAATTACTTTTATCAAGTACTTAATACTATTCTTTTTAAAGAGTATTTAATTTTACAACTAAATTGACAGAATTTAATAATTGCCTCATTACCTAGTTTCATTACATAATTATATTTTCGTAGAAAACATTAAAATCATGGCTCAAATCAAATTTTATCCGAAAAGTTCTTATATAAGGTCATTTAAGGTAACCATATAAAAACAACTATATATAAATCTCAAATATCAATGTTAAATATTGACATCAATAATTATTTTAATAATTTGGATTAACTCTTTTCTTTTTAGTTGGCTTCTTTTGAATGCGTTAAGTAATATATTTTGCGATAAGCGCAAGATTCAATTTCATCGCCTTTTACTCTTATCTTAGGTACATAAAGTAATATTAATATTTGCTGTAAGATAATATTGTGTCATAAATTAGATAATGTACAAATATCTGATTATAGTGCAAAAGAATTATTGTGGAATTTTTATAATTACATTATATCCAAAGTTTATGTAATAGAAATAAAGAATGTATATACCTATATACATCACATATACATGTGTGTATAGCTAAAGGGCGCGTGCTAAGTCACTTTAGCGCGAAAGATTTGTCTTTAAATTCTAGCAACTAAATGTCAGCAACTTAGCACAAAAAATAATATAGGTAATTATAGTAAATATACTGCAATAAGAGTATATTTGTTCCAAAAATACTTTTATTCTATTACATAACTCGCAATTCAAAATGTGCTTCAAAGGTTATGTAAAATATATTTATGATACAAAAATATACAGAAGGTTAGTTAATTTAATAAATTACGTAAAAATAGTGTATTTACCTGCACTTCAACCAATTTAGAAGACGTAATCCTGAAAAGAGCCATATTTAACCCCACCGAGCGCTAACCAACACACACACCTAACTAAAAATATGTAACGCTCGGAATCGATCGTTTTCACGAGTGAAATAAAAATGTTGGCTGACTTGCGACAGTGTTACCAACTCGATTTTTTTCAAATCCGTAGATTATAAAAATAATATAAAAAAAGTGTAGTATAGTAAAGTAAGTATAAAAATTTCCGTATAATAAATATCGTATCCGTAGATCTGCAAACTTCTTAAAAGAAACGATCGATCGATCATGTACAATTCTTATTGTAAGTGCAATAGTAGTATAACATGGAATCAAGTTTCACATATGAGAAAAAAGTACCATAAAAAGTTGATTATAAATTAACTGTTTTCTTTTAATTAAATTATTTTTGGTAAAAACTCGATAAAATAATTAGCACTCAAATATTAGTAGCTTCTTATAATTAAAAAAAATACTTCGACTATTAATAGTTAGCTCCCATAACTCATGATAAAAAATGTTTTGTACTATGGAGTACAAAAAAAAACTGAACAAGGTAATCAAATTCTGTAGATTTCAACTTATTGGTTTATATATTACACTAGATTAGTAATTATCGCGCCAAAGCGATGCAACCGCACATATGGCCACAGCCATATGCCTACGCCTGGCTATCTAGCTAACGTCACTACAGTGTTCACTGTTCAATATGACGCAGACAGAGTTGGGCCGAACGAAAGGCGACATAAATGGGTAAATACGTAGTGAAATAATGCGATTCAAGGTCACAAAAACATAATAAATCAAGCGAAATCACTTTCCACACATAAGTTTTAGTTAATGTTTTCATATAAACGTACTAAAATAATTAAATAAAATTATCGAATATTGCGATTTAGATCAAATGTTGCCACTTTTCCGTCTTTGTGATTGTCCCACATTAACGGGAGACGATAAAATTAAGACAGTAAGGTAATTTGTTACCTCTTATTTTAAATATTTTGGAAATTATAATAAAAACTACGTTTTAACTTTCATACAAAATAATTAATTATTCATATTTTAGTTTATTCGGGAATGATCTATTAAATATATTTTATAACCTATTTTATTTTAATAACTTTATATAGATTATAACTTTATTTTTATATAAATTATATGTTATTACCTATTTTATATTGTTTGATTTACTAATACCTTCGATCAATTATATACTAGATTAAGGATCAGGAACAAAAATAAGTCGCACAAGTGGCCACGTTGGCACACATATAAATATCTATCTATCTTAGAAAAAAGTTTAATAACATTAACAAATTCAGTTTATTATAAACCTTAATAACACTCTAACATAAAGTTTAATCACCATTGCAAAATTTATTTATTCAAGTCCTTTCATCAGAGAAAGGTTAAAAGCAATAAGTTTAGAATGTCGCTTGAAAATAAAAAATCATAGGTTACAAAAATATTTATTCTAAAATGAAACTTAAACTCTTAAGTAATAAGGTTAAAACATTATGTTGACATTTTCGTGCTTACTTTAATTTGGTAGTAGACTTATTTCTTGGTATTATATTTCAATGCTCGGAACACAGTGAGTATTGAAAGAGTAGAGTTGCAGAATATAAATATTTTAGGGCAAGGGCTGTTTTGTATGGTGGCAAATATTTTTGACCGATTTATAAAAGTATTAGGATTAAGTAGTAGGTATTCATTGAAAGGTCGTCAATTTCTTTTTTAAATACCCTTTTCTAGGAGTGTCACATATCAATGTTAAATCTGATAATGATACATCAGGAGACTTCAAGCAAACTGCATCAGCCCGAGGTACGTCACGTATTTCTGTCATATTGTTGCGCGCCTAGTTGACGACTGGCACTAGCGCCATCTAGTGTCGGGTAACAAAGCGAGGAAAGCTTTCCAGAAAATGACATGACTAAACTTTCCATCAACAGCGCCATCTAGTATCAAACAAAAGAATTAAGCTTTCTGGAAGCCCCACACTCGAACTTTCTGCGCCTGGTCAGAGGGCGCGCGTATTTACTTGAATGTTCAGGACGTTTCGGTGAAAAATGTGTATTTAAAGGCACTGCAAGATGCATGGGCATGCAACTTAGAACATTATTTTGAGAACAAAATGATATTTTTTGTGCTGCCATCTACGTTCCAAAGCACTAGACTAAACTAGACGCACCCAAGCCACTACGCAGTTAATGGCGGTCACTAGTAGTTGAGGTTAATTTGATATTAATATTAATTACAAATTATTCTGATTTCTCGTTTGTTTATGTGCTTTTTTTTCTTGTATTATAATAAATATTTGCGACCCAGTTTTTTTTTTAATTTGTGCCAAAATGTCACAAAATCTATGTGTTTTTAAATGTGACGTAAGTACTTTTCGCATAATTTCCATTTTTTATTCACTTGTAAACCGCTAATATCTAAGAAATTGAAGGTTCCAGGCATCAGCTGTAGTCACCAAAAGTCCACTGCTAATGAATGCATAGACCTCCACAGATTGCCTCATAGGTACTATTTGCCATAGCTGCCACACTTGGCAGGCGGGTTATTGCCCATCACCTGTTTCAGTTTCCCTCTCTCGCCTCGGAATTAATGATTATATTTTATTATTCCAGATGTTTTACACTATTTTCCGAAACCAGAATACCCTTCACTAGAAAGGTTTCAGCAGTGGAAGAGGATAGCTGGAACATATCTAACAGATAAAACCGATAGTGAAATTTATTATATTATTGTAAAGTGCAAATAAAGGGCGAGCTTAAAGCACTTTTTATTTAGCGCCATCTGTTATTCAAAGCACGCATCAATAACGAAAATAAAATGTGAGTCGCACATCTATCTCTAGTATATACACAGTAATCTATGGCAAGATGCGGTTGGGGCAGTATTGAATTTGGCGAGACAAGCGAAGCTTCGGAGCGAAATAAAGTGAATCAGTGTGATTACTTATTAGTTTTTTAAGTTTTAATTGGTGTAAAGAAACTTAAAGTGTAAATTTGATAATTCAATCGGCAGTTTTTATTGTCACGAACCTCAAGCTCGTAACAATTGGTGTCAGAAGTGGGATAAAATCATGCGGATTTGCAGTGGCGAAACTTCCATTAAAGCCGAAAAGCCGGGCTTGCCTTAATAAACCTGAATCAATCAATAATATCAACTAATAAAATAACTCGTGAAATGTTTCAAGCTATTTCAAATTTCCCGCGCACTCCACTGTTCGACACATGTCGACCGATGACCTCGTATTGCCTTAGCGATACTGCTGCTGTCATAAAAAATGAGATTTAATAGAGCTAATAGTTCTCTCCCTCGCTCGCGTGGGCTTTTTACGGGGCTTTCGAGAAGACGATCGCTCTCTTCCTAACCTATGGCAAAATATTCTAATACGAAATATAACTACGATTGTATATAATCAATTAGTAGAGAGATTTAAAGCCAGGCTTTTGGGAATAAATTTGTTAAAAACGGAGGCGCGCGGGCAATAAGTTTGCAAGTTCATTTCACTATATGTGCTAATCTTAAGCAATTTAATATTACGAGTTCAAAATTTATGCTTTTTTAAAGATAAACCTTCACCAACATTTTACGTGGACGTAATTAAATCTTTCCATAAGAAAGCGAGACGATTCCACTTATCTAATCTTATCTCTTATCCATTAGAATGTAAATAGTTTTTTTTTTAATTTTGTACATAGTTTGTTTGTACTTTGTTCGTGTTTTACTTTTGTTCATGTATTGTATTGGATGTAAATATTTTTTTTTCTTTCGCTTAAACAAACACAAACGGCTTTCTTCAAAGCCACCGAAGCTATGCAATCGCTGATATGTAATACAATCTATCTAGCAGTGGTATGCCTTCTGTGTGCTTTTTTAAACACGTCCTTGACAGCACTGAATATGAAACTGAAGCGTGGAGACAGATCAAGGTTGGTGTATTTTTATAAAACTGCTACAAACAACAATCTATATTTTTATCAATCTGCAGTAGCTGCAGCGCGGACAGGAGAAACAGGCCCGCCGGTTGGAAGAGCAGCTGCGGGGCAGACAGGAGGAACAGACCCGCCGGCAGGAGGAACAGGCCCGTTGTTTAGAAGAGCAACTCCAACGCGTAAAGGAAGAGCAGATGCCCCTCATGAAAGACCTTCACGCTACCTTCGGAAAAGAGATAAGGGAGGTGAGAGATAAGGTTGCTCAACGTGAAAACCGCCCATCGGAAGCTGAAACCCAAATCAACCAAGTGAAGAAAGTGACGAACTCAAACTTGGGGATGGAAATACAGCTTCCGTAGTAGCTACTACACCTTCGCTACGTGGGTTCAAAGTGCCGCCGTTTGACGGGACTTCTTCCTGGTCAGCCTACAAATTGCAGTTCGAGGCTGTTATGAAGGTGAACGGCTGGAATAAAAATCAGGCCATGACTGCTCTCACACTAGGCCTGCGCGACAAGGCCTTAACAGTTCTGGAAGCTCTCGGTGAGGAAGTGACTTATGAGCTACTCCTTAAGGCATTGGAGGCGAGATATGGCGACGCTCACCTGAAACACGTCTTTCGTGCGCAGCTTAAAGATCGCGTGCAGCGCATCAACGAAAACCTGCAGCAGTGGGCTCTAGAGGTGGAGAAGCTGGTGCGAAAAGCATACCGGTCTGTACCTGCGCTCATTGAAGGGAACCTGGTGCAGACATTCATCGACGGCATCCGCGACCTGGAAGTCAGAGCTGCTGTGAGGCTCGGGCACCACGAGACGCTTAAGGATGCCTTGGCCTTGGCACTGGAGGTGGAAGCCGTGCGGCAGGATCATCGTTCCCATCGCGTCAGGGAGGTTGCAGCAGCTACAGTTCGCGACCGCAACAAAGGATAAAGCCCTAGGTGCTATGGCTGTGGGGAAAAGGGCCATCTTCGATTCAGCTGCACTAAGTGAAACCTAGAAAGGGAAGGTGAACGATCTCAGGAGGGTAGTGCGGCCAACAGCACCGCCCAGCAGCAGCAGGGAAACGAGTAAAATCCAGAACTGCGGGGCAGGTGCTGGCTGATGTTAAAAGAGCCCCAAGGATCTCGATCTCACAAACCCATGATGGGAACAGTCTAATCATCAAGGGCGAGGTCAGCTGAATGCCGTGTACACTGAGCCTCTCGTACGGTTGTTAGTTTCCAACTTATAAGTCAGTTTCTTGGAGACTCCGCATACAACCGAGAACGCATTAATTTGGTAACAGCCACCGGTCAGCGTATACTAGTCCATGGAGAGAAGGAGATGGAGTTGAAGCTGGGCAACTTGATCTACCTGCATAATGTCATCGTAGCTGATATAATGGACGACTGCATCCTGGGCCTAGACTTTATGAGGAATAATTGTTGTGTTCGACGTTAAGCAAGGTGTTTTGAAAGTGAACAGGAGCAACTTTTTATGGAAGGTGTGTTGCCAGGGAACGTGTACAGCATTAAGAAGATTGTTCTTCCGCCGAGATCGGAAACGATTGTGCCGGTTAGTCTTCCTCGAAACGCTGGGCAAGCTCACTGTTGTGTACTTGTGGAAAGGGTAAACAATGACCTTCCATGGAAAGTAGCCCGAACCTTGGTCAGAACCACTGACATCTCAGGAGTACGTGTGCTGAACCTTTGTGACCGGGAACAGATTATAGAAAAAGGCACGCTGGTTGGTACTTGTGAGGAAGTGAATTGGTTACGTCAATGCCAATATCTATCGAGTGAGACCCCCAGCAAGGATGCATAAATGAGAGTGACCACACTTTTAGAAGACTGTCGCAGCGTTCTCTCTCCGAATGAAATGGTCAAGGCGAAGAAGTTGTTACTCTAGTATGCCGATGTATTCTTGTCAAACGATGCTGACATATGAAAGATTGGCTTAGTTCAACACAAAATAAACACAGGAGAAGAATTGCCTATCCGTTAGCGGCCAAGAAGATTGGCGGTAGCACGTGAAAAGGAAGTGGAAACCATGATTGAAGGAATGGTGAAGGATGGTGTTATTGAATCTTCCTCTAGTCCATGGTGTTCACACGTGGTGCTGGTAAAGAAGAAGGATGGCACCATGCGGTTTTGTGTTGACTACCGCCGTCTGAACGACGTTACGAAGAAGCAGCTATCCCTTGCCAAGAATTGATGACACGCTGGACATGCTTACAGGAGTAAAGTGATTTAGCTCGCTGGATCTAAAAGTGGCTACTGGCAAGTTGAAATTGACCCTAAGGATAAGGAGAAAACTGCGTTCTCGACGGGAAAGGGTCTGTGGCAATTCAAAGTAATGCTCCAACAACGTTTGAAAGGCTAATGGAATTTGTACTTACCGAGATAATTGGCGATGCCTGTCTGGTCTACTTGGATGACATCATCATCGTAGGCATCGTTTGAGGAACACCTTCAAAAACTGGAACGCGTGCTCATGAAGATTCAGAGTGCCAACCTCAAGTTGAGTCCGAAGAAATGTTCACTATTCAAACGGCAAGTTAACTTTTTGGGGTATGTAGTATCGAAAGAAGGTATCCGCACGGATCCAGAGAAAATCGCCGCTGTCAAGAATTTTTGTGTTTGTGCTCCTATTACCAGTGATTTGTTGTTTTGTTGATTTGTTTGAAGAACTTTGCAGATATAGCCAAACCTCTGCATAAGCTAACCGAGTTGCAATATCGCATTCCAGTAGCTGAAGGACCGTCTGTGCAAAACACCTATTTTGGGATACCCTGATGCAAGCAAAGAATTTATAGTTGACACAGACGCAAGTGATATAGGATAGGATATTGGCGGTGTGTTGTCTTAATGAAATGGTGACCAAGAGGTCGTGATAGCGTACTTCAGCAAGTCGTTGTCAAAACCGGAAAGGAACTATTGTGTCACAAGACGTGAATTGCTAGCTGTAGTAAAGTCGTTGCAGCATTTTAGGAAATATCTTCTGGGGCGAAAATTTCACTTACGAACTGACCCTGCTGCACTAAAATGGCTATTGCAGTTTAAAAATCCAGAAAGACAAGTTGCGAGGTGGATCGAACTACTGCAGGAATACGACTTTGAGATCGAACATCGCAGCGGGAAATCTCCATCAGCAACCTAGATGCATTGTAAAGAAGACCATGTCCTGAAGATTGCAAACATTGTACTAGGCAAGAGTGTATGGAAGTGGTATCCGTGAGGATGCTCAGGAAAGGCCACCTCAACAACGAATGGAAGGACAGCTTACAACATGCACAGCAGGAAGACCGGACATCAAGCCGATTCTGGAATGGATAAAGGCCAGTGCTCGCAAGCCCAAGTGGAGCGACGTCTCAGCGATGAGTTCGACCACTAAAAGCTGTTGGGCACAATGGGACAGCTTGCTGCTTCAGGATGAAGTTCTGTGCCGTAAATGGAAAAATGTTCGGGGAGACAGCTGTCATTTGCAAATGGTTGTCCCTAAAGCTAAAGTACCGGATGTTCTACAGCTGTACCATAATGATTGTTCAGGAGGCCATCTGGGAGTTAAACGAACTCTACTGAAGATCCGAGAACGGTTTTACTGGGTCCACTGTCGAAACGATGTCGAGGACTGGTGTCGCAAATGTACAAGTTGTGCGTGCAAAGGGACCTCAGACTCGTAGTAGAGGTGCATTGAAGTTGTACAATGTTGGTGCACCATGGGAGAGAATAGCCATTAACGTGGCGGGGCCGTTTCCGGAGAGTGAAAGCGGTAACAAGTATATCATGGTTGTGATGGATTACTTCACTAAGAGGCCAGAAATCTTCCCTATTCCAAACCAAGAAGCTTCAACAGTTTCAGATGAACTAGTTCATGAAGTCTTCTGTCGTTTTGGAGTACCTTTAGAGATTCACAGCGATCAAGGAAGGAATTTTGAGTCTCAAATATTCCAGGAAACTTGCCGAGTTATGGGTACTCATAAAACAAGAACCACTTCTTATCACCCGCAATCTGATGGAATGGTAGAACGATTTAATCAGACATTGGAGAGGTATCTAGCAAAAGTTGTAGACAATCGACAACGAGATTGGGACAAGCACATACAACCGTTTTTGTTGTCATATCGAAGCGCTGTTCACGAAAGTACATCAGTGACACCAGCTTTCGCAAAATTTAGAAGAGAATTACGGCTGCCTGCAGACCTGATCACCGGGATACCACCTGATGCCCCACGCAGTATAACCTATATGCAAATGACTTGCGGAACAAAATGAATGACATTTATGAGCACGTCAGACAATCAGGCCAGCAAATGTCCGAAAAGATGAAAACCCGGTATGACCGCAAAATAAACAAAACAAAGGGTTCGACGAAGGTTCACTAGTGTGGTTGCACAATCCAGTCCGCAGCAAAGGGAAATCTCCTAAGCTTCAAGCTAAATGGAACGGCCCGTACCGGATTGTGACCAGGATCAACGATGTAACCTACCGGATACAGAAAGGCGCAAGAGGGACTCCTAAGATCGTCCATGTGGATCGCTTGGCGCGTTATTATGGGGCCGATAATGCTCGAGACGAGCATGTCTTAGGAGGGGCCAGTGTTGCGCGCCTAACTTGACGTCTGGCACTAGCGCCATCTAGTGTCGGGTAACAGAGTGAGGAGAGAACGAGCGTGAGAAGAACTAAGCTTTCTGGAAGCCCCACACTCGAACTTTCGGCGCCTGGTCGGTTGGCGCGCGTATTTACATGAATATTCTGAATGTTTCGGTGAAAAAGGTGTATTTAAATTAATTGGTGTATAATTGGTGTGTCTATTTTATCTAATCTTAGCGACGGTATTGTTTTCGCAACGATATATGTTTATTTAAAATGTTTAGTAATTTCAAAGCTACGTCGTCGCGGTTGGATAGTGATTACACTTTTTTCAACGCGCGGTAACACGGTTTGCTGCTCTAGTTTTGTATTACTCAATGTTTGAACTAAAATTCTACAGTTCTGTAAACGATGAAAAAATTCCGTAGATTTATGGAAAAAGCCGTAGAGTTGGCAGCGCAGGCTTGCGAACCCATACGAACCAAGGGGAATCAGTGTTGCCAACTCCTATAAATCTGAGTCCCTAGCAACGAGGTTAGAGAGAAGGAGAACGATCGCTGTAGAAAACAGTCCCATAAATATGGACAAAATAAGTAAGGCGCTGAGATCTGTAAGTTGTCTCAATAAAAGTCATTTTTAGTCTATTTTTCCGATCAGATGCTAAACTACTTGCACATCTACGCAAAATACAATATTTCACCATTTTTTAATGTTTCTTTCCGCCAAAAATTTTAAAATTACGGAGCACGATAATTTTTTCACAAACTAATTTCATCTACTTGTTGTTGAGACTAGGGGTTCCCGAGTTCGATTCCCAGGTCGGGCCTTAACCCTATTATGCGAGATGTTACTAGGTGGACTGTATGTGCGGTTTCCTGATACCTTAAAACAAGATGGCTGACGTGGCACGCGACAGCCTTGGACAATGTCCAAATCCAAATGTTCCAAATCTATTGCTTCACCAGGGTCGAGAGTAAGGTCTACTTGAGCCGGTAGGAGAGAAAATGTGACGGAAGAACAAAGAAAACAAAAAAGGCTCAAGTAAGTAAAATAAAATAAAGGGGATACGCATTTACTGGGGTGGAGTCCTGATGCCGCGGACAACGCTTCTGTTCTGGTGGTGCGTTGGAAGAGAGGTGCGCGACGATTATTCTCACTACGCGAGGCGGTTACTTTTGTGGCGCGACTGCCACAAAGATGCGTTGAAACTAGCGGTGCGTTGGCAGAGAGCTGGCTGGTTACCCTGTCGGTTCAGTCGGTTGGATACAGTGGAAGTGCCATTTGTAATTGATTTAGAATATATACGAGGCTTTGGACTCGCGGGACACCGCCGAGAGCCCTATATTCGCTTAAATTTCGGTCAACCTCATCGTATCCTTGCTCTACCGCGACCACCTGTTTGACGGTATGAACTTTACGTGGCGTGTTTTCACCACGCTGTGGGAATATGTGAAGTGTACCTTGTGAGGTTGACGCACCAAACTGTTGCTACCTGTTGTTATTATATTGTCGTTAGCGACAATTTTCTATATTGTGACCGATACTCTTACAGTATCGACAAAAAACATTAGTGTAAGTCCTAAAATTATCGGGGCGGTAATTGGGTTGAAATGGTAGATTACTACGGCGAGGCGGCGATCTTCTATTATTATATATAGGTTCGGATTGTGGTGGTTGATGTGTTTTCCCTATGCTGGAAAGAATTTTCTCTTTGGCTACTTGCAAAGTTAACGGCTGAATTTAAAGAGTCAGGGTCACGACACTTGACTATCTGGGATAATCGCGGGTGGAGTCCTATGACGAGTGTGTGGAGGGCTAGATCCTCCATAGCGGCTACGCGGCCTGGTAGTTCCGTTTTCCTTTTTGTTGGAATAGAAATATTTACTTCAGTCAATAATTTAGCCATGAATGTTTCTATTCTTAAAGCAAATTGGTTAACTGATTCTGTCGAACCCTGCTTACAGTCCTGTAGGTCCGACAGAAGATGGGAGTAGTGTTTTCGTTCGCCGAATTGTTGTTTCAAAAATTGTAAAAATTGTTCAAACGATTCAAATTCTTTAATACTACACGTTGTTTCAGCCCTACCTTCTAGTTGGCTTAATAAATATTTAAATAATATTGATTTTTGGGATTTAGAAGCAAGACTATATGCATTTTGGCAATTGGATATGAATGGGTTTAATTTTTCTCGTGATCCATCAAAAGGTTTAATAAATTTTAGTAACACACATATTTCTACTGTTTTTTCTTCTATATTCGCCACGCATTGGTAGGTTCCTCACAAAATATACTGTAATATACAAAATAAACTGATTTGATTTGATTTCTAGAGGCACAGGGAGTTTCTTCACACTTACTCATTGTAATAATTTAGTTATACGTTATAAATTAAAAGTAAACTGTAGTCCGCTTATCGGCTAAGGTATGTAACAGTGAACAAAAAGTAATATCAACATAAACACATTCAACAATGTAGTTGATTTATATTAAAAATGTTATAGTGTAACATAAATTATATTTTAAAGTTATTTAAAGAATGTCTTTGCTCTAAGTTCAATTATAAAATCCGAAATAGTTATTTATAAGAATTTCACTTACAGGAACAATGATAGAGTGATGATTAGGCTTGCGTTCATGTTTATTATGCGTTGGAAACAGAGACCCTCGTATGCCAACAAGGATGGCGATGTTGAGCAGGGGTCACCCGATGATGAGTAGGACGCTGGATGATGCAGAGGGCCTGTTCTTATGACAGGCTGGGTGTCGATTTTCTTGATGCACTTTCACTTTCTTTATACTTTATTTTACTTTTGATTTTGTTGTATTTGTAAAGATTCACTTTATTAACTTTCACTTTTGAACAGAGTTCTTTCGAAACGTATTTGGGTTGGATTTTCGTATCCAATCGCTGCCACCAATATTATACGGAACCGTGGATAGAGCTTTTTTTTAAAAAAAACTATTTATTACACGACACAACATAATTGAATTAAATTAACAATAAAGAATTAGTAAACTTATGATATAGTAATAACTGGGATTTAGAAAGATTTTGTAAGGATATAGTAACGATGACTGAGACTGGAATGAGACTTGTAGATTGACTGTAGACTGATTGAAGACTGCCCGGAGTTCTTTTTTTTTGCGCCCGAAGCAAATATGGGCAACCCTCCGGAAAGCGGGGAAGGGAGGTTGTGAATGCTCAGTGGTTATGTGATGACTTTTACCCACTAAACCCAACCTTTTAGGAACTGGCTTAACAATCTGACTAGAGATCTCTAAGCCGTATATGAACGCGACCCTCCTTCGCAGAAAGGAGGGTGCAAGCGGCGAAAAGTCGCTTAGAAGAGTGCCTAACTAAGGCAGATTAAGGGATGTGTTATGTAGGCTCGGCCTGAGCCGCCAGGAGGCAGTTCAGGTCAGCCGAAAGCTTGTTGGGGGGGTACCCGGAGTTCGTCGGGAGATCGGTTATATAGGCCTTATGTCGCTGACGCAGCAGCGTGAAAGAGATGCACTAACCGATCTCCTAACATTGATGAGGTATAACAGCTCGAAGGCTGCGGGCGGGCCCCCCTTATTGAGTCGGCCATCTTACCACCTCATCTCAGAGGGGCGCGCGTTTTCATTGGCTGACAAGGTGGCACTACATTTTAGACCCCCCTCCCCCTTCAGTGTGTGAGGAAGGAATATGGATACGGAAAGGACGGACACTGGCGAGCAATATACCCCCCGAACAAAATTGTAAGAATACCCGATTCTTTTTCCGCGTAACCAACTTGTACTAATAAACAGTAAACTTTGCAGATACTACTTACCGATGGCAGTTCAGGAACGGGCTATGCTTTAGCACGAAATGATCGTTCTCCCTCTATCTAACCTCCATGGTCCCTGGGCTTAATATTAAAAGTCGCTAGAAAGTCGCTATATAGAACCCGTTTTATAAAAGAAATCCTTTAGCCGCGGCACCACAGTCTTTGCGAAGTTTGACATCTGGTATTTTTTTTATTAAATTTTAGTTCGCACATTTTCCGTGGGATTTACTTTTTTGTTTGTAAGCGTATACTTCCCAGGTGGTCCCATTTAAATTTTATCGAAATCGGTTGAGCTTGACACGACTATTCTAGATCTCGATAACAGCGCTACTTACCAATCGTGAGTCGAAACACAACACTCACATTTATCAAAATCAGTCCAGCCGATCTCATGTGATGATCTTTCATATTCGTGGTAATTGATTTTAAGTTATAAAGATTTACCACTTACATAGCGGAAAACCATCGACTGTATTCAACAAAGCTTTATCTGTTTGGATGGATTTATTTTCAATTTTATGAAGGTAAGGCAGGACCTTAAAAATGCGGTACAGCTGCAGCGTAAAATAAACCACTAGCTCCTAGAAAAATTATATATTATACCATACCATCCCATAGTGTCGTAAAAGATGACATGGGAAAATAAAATAGAAGACAGGCAAGATGTTGCAGAAAGAAGCGGCAGATGTTGCAGAAACATTGATGATGACATCGATGCTATCACTACCACGCTATCATCGATAGCTCAATATCGATGTTTGATGTTTATCTTACTCAAAACATCGATGTTGAACATTATCGATGTTTTTTGTACATGTATTTAATAGGTTAGAATTAGATGAATAAAAAATGGATATGTTATTTACGGTATATTATTAATGAAAATGAAATTAATAAACAGTGTCAATGTTAGCGTGTTAGTGTTAGTTTAAAACAGTTATTAAAAATTGGAAGAACTTAAGAAATATCTACTTCATTTGTTATTCAGTCCAATAATTTTTGATGTTGATTGAAGAGATAGTAATTTTGACAAAGAAGTACCTTTCAATCTGTTTCTCTGTTGATAAAGAGTTGAGCCAGCTTTTGAAAATAACGTCCCAATAATCGATTATGGGTTCATCGAAACATCGATGACATTAGGCACAACATCGATAATCATCGAACATCCCTACTTTGATCTCTTTGAATGACTTTGAAATATTCTTTGTGTTTATTTTATACTTGTATATTTTTTGGTTATTCCAAATACTTAGTTTTAGATAGAATGCATTTAAAATATTTAATAATATTGTTATTGGAGATAGTATTATTAGTCGATGGAGGTAAACACTTTAGACTTGGACGAAGTAAAGGTGGGAATTTAGGTGCACCCGGCAATTACTCGGGTGAAACATTACCACCTGCCGAATGGTTTATACAAAAATTAGATCATTTTAGCCCTACCGATTTAAGGACTTGGAAACAGGTAAATCAGATTTAACTAACCACGCAAACCTAATAACTACATTATCCACAAAAGAGTAGACACTATTCATAATTACTTAAAAATATATTTTCGCTATAAAACTGTAATTGTTATATGAGTTTTTAATCATTTTTAGAGATATTATGTGAATGATAGCTTCTATGACTATAAAAATCCGGGTCCCATATTTCTTATGGTCGGTGGAGAGGGCCCAGCTGATCCGAGATGGATGGTTAAAGGCACTTGGATTGATTATGCTAAAACTTTTAAAGCTCTCTGTATCAACTTAGAGCATCGATATTATGGAGAGAGCCACCCCACTGCGTAAGTTATTTTTTTATTATATAAGAAAATAATTCCATAAGTTTTGAGAGTAAGTAAAACGTCAGATTAACTCTTCCTCCTAATTGCTGAGGGGTGTTGTGGGGGATGAGAGATAGAGAGGGAGAGAATGGAAAGGGATCACCCTGCAGCTAAGTTAAACTGAGAAAAGTAATGATTTCAATCATAAAAAATATTTGATGGTAATATAATATAACATAAACACAGAGGGGTAGGCAGAGACTACAGGCACGATCCTGACACACCTGTTTCGCCTCCTACACATTCCTACACATTTACCTTTGCATACATGCTTGTCGGTTAAGGGTACTCCTAATTTGGCCCATTTTCTATATATCGCCAATATAAAGAGCAAAGACCAAAGAGCCTACTCCTTTTTAAAAGGCCGGCAACGCATCTGCAATTCCCCTGGTGTTGCAGCATTCAGGGGCAGCGTTAATCACTTACCATCAGGTGAGCCGTACGATTGTTTGCCCCCTCTCCTATAAAAAAAATATGGTTGATGAACTTGATGTCCCTTTCCGACTCTTCCGTTCTGCAACATAAATTTGCTTTGTCACTCTTTCCTCATTCATTCTTTCTTCATGACAAATATTTGATAGAGTACAAATTGCAGAGGGAGTTTGAGGGAAAAGTAAAGCACATAGTTAAAATTAGCACATAAGATTGCACTGAACAATTTCATTAGTGATGGCCCGGAATATAGTTGCTTGCATACAGTGCAATTTACAGCATTTGCTTTTCCACTGAGCTATCACGGCTATTGTGAACATATTTAAACTTCTTTTTTTACAGTTATTCTTTTTTCATTACAATAAATAAAAACTCTTTGAAATTATTGGTCATTATGGATTTTAAGGTGAGTAAAAGAATATTCTATAATTTTGTTACAGTGACCTTAGCACAAAGAACTTGCAATACTTATCGTCTAGCCAAGCATTAGCAGACCTGGCGAACTTCATCACAGTAATGAATGAGAAGCTCAAATTAAACAAGGAAGTAAAATGGGTGGCATTTGGCGGATCTTACCCTGGATCATTGGCTGCTTGGTTGCGGATGAAGTATCCCCACCTGGTATTTGCAGCTGTTTCCTCCAGTGGACCATTATTGGCGAAAGTCAATTTCATGGGTAAATTAAAGTGCAATATATTTTATGTGTTTTTATATGTAGTAGTAGTAGAACCACACTGCAACTATATTATGGTTGTAGAATTGATGGGTTGGCTTGATCGGGGTAGGACACTTTCATAGAATACCAACGTAAAATAGTGAATATAGAAATATAGGCTGTGCTACAGTCCCTTCAGCGGTGCCAAGTTGACTGTCTGTATAGTGAAGTGTATTTACAGTAGGGCTGTAATAGCTATCCTAATACAGAATTAGAGTATGAAACCTATCCAACTGCAGAGAGGTGTAAGACAGGGTGACGTAATATCCCCAAAACTCTTCACCGCTGCATTGGAAGACATTTTCAAGCTACTCGACTAGAAAGGATATGGTATTAACTTCAAAGGCGAGTACATCACTCACCTTCAATTTGCCGACGATGTAGTCCTTACGGCAAAATCGCTGGAGAACCTAAGCACTATACTCAACAACCTCAATAGTGTCTCCCAATGGATAGGTCTTAAGATGAACATGGACAAAACAAAAGTCATGTGTTACTTCTATGTCACACAATGCCAGTAGTTTTTGGGATCTCGAAGTTGTATGTTTAACCTGGGACAAATAGTTCGACTAGGTAAGTCCAACTTCGACCGAGAGGTCAAGTGACGGATTTAACTCAGCTGGGTAGAGTTCGGGAAATTGGGACATATCTTCTCGTCAGGCATACCTCAAAATCTGAAAACTAAATTTTAGAATCAGTGCGTGTTGCCAGTGATGACCTATGGATCTGAGTCGTGGTCCTTCACTGCTAGCCATATGAGGAAGCTATGGAGAGGGTTAAGCTTGGGATTTCTCTGCGTGATAGACTTAAAAAGGAGGATATCCGCAGTAGAACCAGAGTAAACTACATAGCCTTACGGAAGTGACAACCCAAATAACACATCAAAGCTGTATAACGGCCGACTTAATGCATTTCTATATCATTTTTGTATTTTGAGTTAGTTCTATAGTAGCATTACAAACGTTTATATGGATTCTGTATTGCTTATTTGGGCACAAGTTGTTGTTTAATTGCATTACAGGGCATTATATTAGCATTATTGTGGTAAAAGAAGGTATCGATTGCAATTAAGAAGCATTATTATTGTCAACGAAGTTGCCAATCACTTTAAAGAAGCATCGTTACGGTTAATGAAGTTGCCAATCGCATTACAGAAGAATGTTATTGATTATGAAGATGTTAATTGTATTACAAAAGCATTAGACTAGCATTAGAATGTAGTAAAAAAATGATTGGAGCTATTTGTGTTCACAGTTATAACTGCAAAAACATCTGTATTACGCAGTAGTAAATGTTATGATACAATCAACATTGTAATTTAACTACTTAATTTATCTCTCAATATTATATATGGAAGAAGGAAGGCGGTTAACACTGATTGAGTGACATGACCATATTTGTATGCATCAAAAAAAAGTTTATAAAGTTTTTGACTCTGGTTATTTCATGCCTTCTAATATTACTGCGCAATGTACTGCTAACTACTACTAACAATGTACTACTATTGTTTACTGTAAATGTCTATATAAGTTTCATTGAAAATTTTCACGCGCCTTCGATATTTTGTGGTTTTGATATAAAATTATTTTAGACAAAGAGAGTAGGTATTACACAAAGATATGTGTGAAATTACCACAACAATTGTGTATTCCTACTATAGAACGAATTTTGCATAATTAACATAATAGTATTTGCTGGGCAGTATTAAATTAAGCTATATCATTATTATAAAGGTCTATTGCTTTTATAAATAGGTGTGAATGATAATATTTTTGGTTATCAAATATTTACAAAATGGTGTCTGTCTAAACATAGCAGCCTGGTGAGCCTTTAAAAAGGCTAATTAATGCCGCCAGCAGTATAAATACTCACACATGAACAATTATTAAGTCAGAGGCCCGAAAGAAGACTTTTGATGAACCACTGCAGTACATTGTCTATAAAGTAGCTCTGTATGGATTCACCGGTATTCTAGTAGACTCGATGTAGACTGAAATAGTGTCATTAGCTCATTACTTGAACGCTATAAACTTATATGATCAACAAAACATGCGCATATATTTGCTATTTCCCACAATATGGCCGCTTTAATTACAATAACTGACGTGTATTTGATTAAAGAGGTGTTAGCTATACAACAGAACTCAGTTGATCCTTAAATGATTCACGTTCATGCTATTCAGCAGTACTAGGATTTTACTTACCACTTAAAAGTGCTATTACACAACGAAGGGCACTAAAAACAACTCAAAGCTGTTTAACAGATTTACGGTGCATTATAAAAGTACAAGTTTATGCTATTAAGCAGGTCGTAGTAGATGGTGCAAGCTCTGATTACAAGCCTATTAACGCTGGTGTTCTACAAGGCTGTGTGTTATCACCAACGCTGTTTCTTCTGCATATCAATGATATGTTGCAAACTGATAACATTCATTGCTATGCAGACGACAGCACTGGAGAAGCCTTATACACCGGCCGTGCCAATATTCGGGAAATCGTCGCTGAGTACCGGGACAAACTTGTGTCTGGAATCGAGTCTTTGCTTAACAAAGTCTCGGATTGGGCGCCACTAAATCTAGTCCACTTCAATCCCCAGAAGACACAAGTTTGCGCGTTAACCGCTAAAAGGAACCCCTTTGTTGTATCTCCTCATTTTGAAAGCACTCCCCTTGCTACCTTAGCTAGCATCAGAATGCTGGGCGTCGGCATATCGAATAGTGTGCAGTTTCGTGGTCACTTAGAGGGGTAGGCCAAGTTGGCCTTAAAAAGCTTGGCGTGCTCAGCAGAGCGAGACAGTATTTCGAGCCGGCACATCGCTTTACAAAGCGCAAGTTCGGCCTCTCACTGCTCTCATCTCTGGGCCCGGGCACCCGGGAGTTCTTTCTGATCGGCTCGTTTCACTGGCGCTGCGTAGGGATGTTGCATACCTTTACGTTTTCTATAGTATTTACCATGGGGAGTGCTCTGAGGAATTGTTCGGATTAGGGATTCGAATCCAGGACCACATAATCAATAGTCACGTTAACAACCACTATATACTGCCTAATCATCCTGTATGATGGCCCAGAAAAGGAAAATGGAAGTAAAATTAACTAATATATTTAAAAACGTTTAATTTCTTATAATGTAAAGTTGATTTTTTTTAATACTAATATCTTTATTTCCATACAACATATCAGTTAACAATATGTTTATTTATAAACTACACAGGAATATTTTATCTTATAACATGAAAAATAGCATCCATTGCCGAACTAGACCAGAACCTGTATTTCAGCATATGGCGCCACTTCCCGGACATAATAAACATGAATTATTTATTTATATTATGTAAACATTACCAAAATTTATTTTTTATATTACCTAGGTGTTATAAAAATTGTAAAATAGAAAGAAAAAAATATGTAAAATGTGCCTCTTTAGTATATGGTGCTAGTGTACGCGTGTGTATGTAAGAGGGAGTGTACGAGATGAAGAATACGAATTAAATATAATTTTATTTTATGAAAGTCATGTTATCAAGACGACACCCTTAACGGTTACGACACTCTTCCAAGCAAGCACGAAAATTCTGAAAAACTTTCGTAAGAGTTTCTCTTGAAATGGATTCTATTTCTTGCTGAATATTCAGCTTTAGTTGCCCTTAACGTTGTCGGATTATTGTAGTGTACCTTACCTTTATGGTGTCCCTATAGAAAGAAGTCTGCTGGACTTAAATCGGGGATCATTGGTGCTAGGAAATGTTACCTCTCCGTTAAATCAGTTTCTGTGGTTATCCATTACCGCGCGCGTTTTAATTTGAAGTGTGACACGTGTCTCCATCCTGCTGAAACCAAGTGTTCCTATTGTAAGCTCGCGATTCATGCAATTTAGAACCAAGAAAATCCGTCAGCATAGCTATGTACCGCTTTGAATTCACGGTAACTGTTACCACAAATTGAAAGAAAAAGGCCCTGGTGATACCCCATCTTGCGATTTCAGCCCAAACCTTAACCTTTGGTGAGTGAAGTGGCTTCTGGGATTCTATGCAGCTCAATACCGTCAATTTTGTTTACTAACAAAACCGTATATATAAAAATTAGCTTCACGGAAAAGATAATGCTTTTAAATCAGTGAAATTGTCGAACATTTCATTTGCAAAATTTAATCTCGATTCAAAGTGTGTAATTCAACTCCTGCACGAATTGAATCTTATTGGGATGTAATTTCATATCCAGATGCAAAATTCGTTGCAACGTGGATCTAGACATACCTAAAACAACGGAACGTTTACGAGTCCGACATTATTGCATTCGAGCGCAAAGATTCTCGATCATGCTGAATAGTTTCGTCAGGGCGACCTTGAGGGCGTGTTTTTTGTGCCGATCCTGTTCTTTAGAATATCTTAACCCACTATTTAACTAAATTAGTCCTCGGGCACCCACTAATACCCCATAGTTCGAATTTGAAACGAAAAAGACGTACAGTCACGTTGTCAAAACAGACGCGGACACAGAACGCGCGCTCTTCTCTCGTGTAGCGACTCATAGTTACTAAAATTGCAATGGCTGTTGGCCGCGCTACGCACTGATGCCCCCTCCGCGCCCCTCATTTATAACGTTTAGAAATTAGTGCAGCTTCAAAACTAAGTTTCTGGGCCACCCGGTATCATGCTTACAAGTGTCTCCAGAAGTAACACCACACCTATAGAACTTTGTGTAGGTGATCACAGACCGCTTTTGTCACATGCCGTCAGATGTAATGTTAGCTTGCTTGTCAACTAGGTGGAAACATATCTGGTTAAAAACTTAAGAAGGTTATATTTTGGGGCTGGGTTTGTATTGTCTAACACATAATTACGATGACAGAAAGAAATGGAATAAAGAGTTTTTTTCATAGAAGAAGAGTGACAAACGAGCACACAGTGCACCTGATGGTTAGTGAATGCTGTGGTCCACAAACATCTATATGTATCATCTATTAAGAATAAAAATCATGATATGCTAAGAATGCTATTTATGCTAAAAAACTGGCGATTCCTTGGCAAATAAAGCATCTACTTCCTGGAACCTAATGTATTATACAACTTATAGTCATGACCTTATTTCTCTTGTGAAATCCATCAGATCTCAGATTGGAATTCTCTTTGGAAAACAAACTCAGAAGTCTGTAGGTAAATATTATGCGGAAGTCCAACCTGACATGGTTTTTTAAATTGATAAAAGGCTGAAAAAGAACTAAGTTGGACTACCTCATTTCCAGTAAAAAGGGTCTCCGGTTCTACACTCACCTGTACACCCTGTTCACTCACCATACGAAATACAGCAGTATTAAGCTGCTATTTTGTGCTGGTATTCTGTCACATTATATTATAGTAGCAGTTATTATAGTAGCAGCCTCGTAGCGGCAAGCCCCGTGTGGGCTGGCTGTATTGTTTGGCTTGACAACCTAGTAAGACATGCAGGAAGTTAATGGATGCACGTGACTCTGGACCGTGCTTTGTGTCGTTACCTGAGGGAGGATGATGTTCAGCAGTGGATTTGTAAAGCGCTGTTATGATATTGACATTAAACATTAATTATTTCAGAGTATTTTCAAGTGGTGGTGAATGCGCTGCGTGAGAAAACGGGTGGGGAGGAATGCGTCGATCAGCTGCGTCTTGCGCACAAACAGATAGAGGATATGATGAAGACTGAGCCGGATGCTATTGAAAAGGAATTTAGGTATATTTTATTACTAATCAATGTGTGTTTATAAACTCCATTTACGTCTTTATTTTTTATTCTATATTGAAAAAAAAAACAATAGTGATTTTATGGATGGTAGAGCTCCGACTGTGCTAGTACTACTACATTTTTACCTATTTCTTCTTTAAGAGTGCATCTACTTTAGTTCCCATTTGAGGACAATGAGAGACATTATCCCTAAATAGTGTTATATTTATATCTTAATATATATAAATTACGTGTCACGTTGTTTGCCTGCGATGGAATCCTAAACTACTTAACCAATTTTAATCAAATTCGTACACCGTGTGGAGTTTGGTCCAACTTGTGAGATAGGATAGTTTTTTTTGCCAACTGTTTTATTTTTGCGAATTTAAGGAGTTTTAATAAGACATGGCAAATTGTCGTCAAAAAGGGCAGAACAACGTCTGCCTGGCAAGCTAGTTTTATATATATTTTTAGGTTAAGGTATATATTGCTATGGGCTAATAATGTTCTTAATTTTTAAGTCCTTTATGCCTGTAATAAAGTTATTGTATTATATTATAATAACAAGCTGTGCGGCATTCCATCATAATATTCTGGAGTGTCTTCTTGAAGTGTAGCTAAATTTATTACACAAATGACTCGTACACATAATTATGTACTTAAAATTATTATTAGGAAAACGACAGCATATGTAATAAAAAACATGCAACATGAAAATATACTCGTATATATTTAACAAGTTTAATATATTAAATTAGCATTACTTTCACATGTGTTGTAGCATGTTCGATTAAGAATTAAAGGTTACTCTGATATAAATGCTGAAACTGCAGCGCTGATTTTTAATAAACCTGAACAGCGAGCAAGTTACAGTTTCCCGATGCTAGGGAAAACTCTTAATCATCAATAATAATTGATTACATAGATTTCCTCTAAATTGTATTGTCATCATTTAAAGGCAGCATTATCTTCGCTCCCGGTGGTGCGCCAGTCTCTGCACCACCCCTGAATCTCTACTACCTCCGTATTATCGTGTGTCTACCTCTATTTGCTATTCGTATAAACCGGAAAGTCAACTACTCCACTATCACTGTTCTATCCATTCAGTTGACTGATAAAGATAACAATAATTGTTTATAAAATATACCCTAAAATTAATAGAACATTAAAATACACTGTAAATACAGAAACAGAATATAACAAAACATCAACATTAAACAAATAAGTCCACAACTAATCATTCCCAAAGAAAACAAAAGTCAAACGTTTAATTTGTTAGTGTCTGTGTAACCAAATCATTTCCTAAAATCAATGTTAATAGATCCCTATTAACATTGATTTTAGGACTGTAAAAACAGTAAAAATTGTAAATTTAATCATGGTATAAAATAACATTTGTTTCTATAAAATAATATTTATTGGATTGTTGGCACCATGCTAAGGTGAGGTAGGAACTTCGGGAATAATTGATATATTTCCTTTAATTTTTTGTATATAATAAGCCATAATAAAATTTTAACTAAAATAATTAACTTTTTCTTTAATATGCGTAAATCGGTCTAGGTATGTTGACCAGAAGTTTTTTATTTTTAAAGTTACGTTTCGCAATGGAGGCTAATCAATAAATAAATTTGACTGTTACAGGGTTTGCAAACCGTTTGTTAGAGCTACAAAGAACGATTTGAAGAATTTTTTCAACTCCATAGCGGATGACTTTGCGGACTTGGTCCAATACAACGAAGATAATCGTATCAGCTCTGACAGCAAGTACAGAAATATCACTGTTAATACTGTAAGTGATAGATTTTTATTAATAGCTGACACAATACTCGGTCCTGACTTTGACAAGCCACTACAAAACTTTGCAATGTGTTTACCCTCTATATAAAAATTAGGATCAGCACACATGTACAATCTGAATCACCAGAAATATCCAATGGCTTCATATAGATGGCGGTATAAGCATCTTATCGTTTTAGAGCAGATATAAAATACTAAGACAAGAGGCAGTCGCCTCAACGATGCGTGACCTCTGGTATTTCGATAGTGAATTCACCTGCCTAGATTGACAACCAAAGTAAATCTCCCATAGAAGACATGCACAAAATGGTATCTTACTTATTGAAATAATGTTAAGTAATGTAAGTCCAGCAAGAAAAAAAAACAAGTCAATTTTTTTAAATCAGAGTATGCCGTTGTTAGATTGTTTTGACGTTACAATCGTTTCCAAATTTCCCATGCAAATTATTTAGAAAATTCCAAATTGCACGCTATTTACAAATAAATATGTATTAAAATCCGTCTGTCAAAACAGCGAATCGGGTTTGTAGTAGTGATAATACGACGTAATTGCTTATATGTGTGCTCACGGCGACGCCAATCCGCATACAAAATAAGGTTGACAGCCATTCTATTGTGTATTATAGTGTTCTATGGTATATACTTTGTACGGTTACACCACACATTTTTATTTAGTAAACGTTGCAACCTACTTTAGCCGGGTGTCGCGTATATTTAAATTTACCTATTTAATTGCAAGCGGACGATCGGCAGTACGTCAACAACCGTTCTTCGAAACACCAACTACTCAAGGAAAGATTTGTCACTCTAACTTTATACTTTATAATTATTTTACTTTTAATTAAACTTTAAACTTTGGTGATCTTTTCCTTCTGACGTGCTCATCAACTAACTACAACTCTACTTCTTAAAAGTGTGTGGCCTTACAAACCATACATTTTATGGTCCTTCGATTGAAAACAGACACTTTGAGGTCCTTCGAGAAAAAGGGTATTTAGTGTTAATTGTCTCTTTGCGGTAGCGATCGGTTCATCGGCCTCCCAGAAGCGGGTCTCACCGGTGAATTGTGAAGGCGCATAATATATCGCTCAGGGACAATTACACTCGTGCTCTCACCACGATCATTTCCAAGACGGAGAAATTCGATGTTGGTACCACTTACGGAAGTTTCGTTTTGCGAAGATTGGATGCAAAGAGGCTGCGAAGAAAGTTGTTGCCTTCGAGTCGTGCAACAACCAACGCGTCTCGCCACTACTGTGGTAAGTGCAAGCCACACTACGAGCTAACTAAACTAACTCACTTGTCGTCGTAAACTGCGGGACAGACTACAACTTACTTATCGCCATAAACTATGGGATAATTACAACTACATAACTACAACTTATCTGGTGTTGCGGATCGGGTCAACCCGAAACGACTGTCACCGAGCGTGTCACCGTAAACTACGGGGCAGCTACTTAACTAACTAACTCTACTACGTACTTAGTGTACCTAGAAAAAACTATATCACGAAAACGTTCGATCTTCAACTACAAATTCAATAACATCAAATCTCTCTGCTCAAACTACAAAAAGGACGGAGCGAGTAGAAAAACTGAGGAGTACTTACTAAGTCGAATCCAATCCCTTGAAGATCAATAGATCGACTGAACAGCGCCACAAAATTATTGTGGAAACTATTGAAGATAAAAACGTCGACTACTTCACAGGGAACGTTTTTACCAAAACTAAAGAGCTTTATGAAACTACTTTACAAAGTATGGAACACTTACTGCTACAAATACGCAAAAGCAAGTCTGTGAATTTCGATTTGATCGGGATGCTGGACGGCACCACCGACGCAAGCGTCAAAACGCTCTTAGAGCAGCAAGAATGCAACTTTAAAGCTCTCGATCGCGTCATGTCTAAAATCGACATTCAATCTATAACTGAGAGATGGGAACTACAAGACAATCTATCGATTTTAAAGTCCAAGTGGGAAGTTATCGATAAACAACACTGGGAGTTGGAAGCAAAACTCAAAGGTTCCAATCTTCAACACTATAACTTGTTTATTACTATGGAGGGGAAATACGATGAGCTACGACGTCAGCTTAACACAAAAATTTAGTCGAAAATCACTATGAAAAATCTGCGCCGAAACTAGAAGTTCCTGAATTCTCGGGAAGCTACATGCAATGGATTTCTTTCAAAGATCTTTTTTTGGAAGCGATTCATAACAATCCTACGATCAACAAGACACAAAAGATGCAACATCTGAAGACAAAGTTGAGCGAAGAAGCTGAGCGCCTAGTACAACATCTCAGCATCGGCGCTAAACACTATGACTCATGCTCGGAGATACTCACCCAGCGCTACGACAATCGGCGTCTTCAGTTTACATCTTTCGTCAACACCATGCTCAACTTGCCTGTAATACAACAGCCCGACAACTACAACTTAAAAAAGATGCATGACGTCATAACCTGAACGGGCTCGCTAACAATAACAAATTTTTTTACGTGGTAGAGCCATGCTGCAGTTATATTAGTAGTATAGTTGTAGCACGAATGGGTCGGCTCGACCGGGGAAGGACCACGCTCTCACAGAATACCAGCGTGAAATAGTAGCTTAATGCTGCTGTATTTCGTATGGTGAGTGTAGAGAACCGGAGACCCTTTTTACTGGAAACGAGGCATTCCATCTCAGTCCTCACGGGTGACAACGCATCTGCATTTTGATTTTTAATGGAGGATAGATGTAGATGTCTATGGGCCGCAGCAACCACTTACCATCAGGTGGACTGTGTGCTCGTTTGTCACCCTATTCTATAAAAAAAAATAACATCGGTATCGAAACATCCACTTGGGACCCACTCATCGTCCATCTAATGTCGCAGAAATCGGATTCTTCAACATACGCGCACTACATGAGAGAACAACAAGACCACAGAGAGCTTCCTAACTTAAACGATTTTCTCTTCTTTCTCGAGAGCAAGTTTATGGCATACGAAACCATGAAAAATCTGAAGAAAGACATACCTAACGTACAAAAACAAGGACAACAAAAAGCAAGTAACTACAAGAACTTTCCCACTAAAAACATTTCTACGAAACTAAAAAGGCTTACAACAAAACTTATTTTACTACTTCCACTATTGGGCAATGTCCTAACTGCAAAGGAGGTCATGTGTTGATGCAATGCCCTGAGTTCATCGACATGAATGCTATACAACGCAATAACACAGTTGCGAAATTACTTGTATGCGAAAACTGCCTGTATAGCCACGGAAATGCTAAGTGCGCATCTACTAAAACTTGCAAAAAATGCAATAAGAGACACCACACTCTGTTGCACAACTATACAAAAAAATGCGCCTACAACTGCTGCAAATACTATGGGCGTGAGGAACAACGACATTTCTTGATCAACTTAACTGCAACCACTTAACTAACGACAACATCGAGGTCTTACTTACTACCGTACAGCTGCACGTACTAACTGCCTACGGCAATTACGTGACACTTCGAGCCCTACTCGATCAAGGCTCGCAAGTGAACCTGATAACTGAGAGTGCCGCCCAACTGCTTAAGCTACCCAGAAGACGACTTACTGCTATGGTTTCTGGGGTTGGAACTGCATCGGGTGACTGTAAAGGAAGCCTACAACTTACCAGCAAGTCTATCCACTCTGATTACTCCTTTGAGATGCAAACACTAATCATGAGAAAACTTATAAATAACTTACGCAACTCAACATTTGAAGCAGCTAACTGGCCTCACTTACAAAACTTAAAACTGGCCGATCCGGAGTACAACGTGTCGCGATCCGTGGACCTGCTGCTCGGGCACGAGACGTGTACTCCGACATCATCTTGGATGGATTCCTGAAAGGAGAAAAACAATCCCCAATTGCACAACAAACTACAAGACAACACACTCAGGGTGGATGCTCTGTGGCAAGATGAAAACTTTCAACGGTCACGTCACCCTCGTCGATCTCAGTGAGATGACTAAATACTGGGAGCATGAGGATATCACTCAGGACGACAAGGACATGCCCAAGGACAACTATTGCGAAAACCATTACGAGGAAACAGTGAAACGCGCTCCAGACGGAAAATACATCGTTGAGATGCCATACATACCTAACTACGAAGAAAAATTGGAAAAAACTAAGTCTATCGCCATCTCTCAGTACCTACAACTCGAGTAACGATTTCACAACAAGCTCGCTACTATGTATTCCGATTTCGTCGTTGTTTCGAATCGTTGACGTCATCGTCACTGGAAAGAGAATGTTACCTACCTCACCAGGGAGTACTGCGGGAACATTCAACTACGACTAAACTAAGGGTTGTTTTTAACGCCTCACAAAAAAACTACAAGCAGCTATAGTCTCAACCAATTGCAAGAAAAGGGTCCCAATTTACAAAAGGACATACAGGCCCTCATATTAAAATGGAGATCCTACCGGTATGCATACACGCGGACATTGAAAAAATGTACCGCTGTATATGGATTACTGAATATAAGCAAAAATTACAAAAAATAATATGGCGCCACTCTCCAGCTGAGGAACTACAAATTTTCCAACTATGCACAATTACCTATGGGATGCAGTGCGCTCCCTGGCTGGAGCTATGCGCACACTCAAACAACTCGCAACAGACGACGGCCACAAGCATCCCGAAGTGTTCCATATACTTCAAAATCAGTTCTACGTTGATTGTAAGCGGTCATAACCAGATCGATTCCGTTAAACAACTTCAAACATCACTTATAAACCTACTGCGCGGCGGCGGTATGAACTTACGCAAGTGGTCTGCAAATCACCCTGCGTTACTAGAACACTTATCCGAGGATCAAATCTCTACGAAGAATAATTGTGATTTCAAACATGAAGAGCCAATGAAAACGCTCGGGCTTGGATGGAATCCACAAAGTGATACTTTCCCTTTCAGCTGGGACTTAAAGGAAAAACTGATACCTCAACCTACTAAAAGCAACTATTGTCCGATATCTCTAAGCTTTATGACCCACTGGGCTGGCTGTCGCCGATCACTGTTACAGCAAAACTACTATTTCAACAAGTATGGGTGAGCAAACTACGATGGGACGAGAACTTACTAGCCAATATACTAAGCGACTGGATGAAACTGAGAGCTGAACTACCCTATTCAAGCCCTATTAAAAACATCGAACTAAACAGATGGCTAGGGTCGACCCAAGGTAACATCGAAATATTAGGTTTCTGTGACGCAAGCAAGAAAGCCTATTCATGCGTCATATACAGCCGCAAAAAAAAAACGTGAACGGCCCGCCTACTGTAACTTTACTCTCTGCAAAAACTAGGGTTGCGCTTTTGGCACACAAAATCACTTTGCCACGGTTGGAGCTTTGCGGGGCATTATTACTAGAACAACTGGTCGATAAAACTAAGGAAGCGTTCAGAGGGTATAACTTGACAGTCCAAGCGTGGAGCGACTCAAAAGTGGTACTTGCATGGCTGCAGGGAGACGTGTCACGCTGGGAAAGATACGTCGCGAACCGGGTGACAAAGATCAAACAAGCCATCCCCGCTGCAAACTGGCACTATATAAAATCGGAGCTCAACCCTGCAGACTGTGCCTCTCGAGGTCTCCACCCGTCCAAGCTAATTAACTTCAGCCTTTGGTGGAAAGGTCCTGATTTTCTAAGGAAATTCAACCAACAAGAGATACCAAGAAACTTAGCCTGCTACAACACTACTATCGCTGAAATTAAAAAAGTGACGGAGACAACCCTAGCGAAAGAAAACAACTTCATAATTAAATTATTAAATTATTGCAGCTCATTGTTACGTGTGATAAGGATTATGGCCTGGGTACGGCGCTTCGCGACAATTTTACGCAACAATGCGAAAACGGACATCGATTTCCTCAGTGCAGCCGACCTCAGCGTGGCCAATGAACTTATAATAAAGTATGTGTAGCGGTATGAATTTGAAAACTAATACAAACTACTTCAAAAGAAACAAATAATTTCAAGCAAGGACGCCATTTTCAAACTTAACCCTTATATGGATGAAAAAGGGATAATGCGAGTAGGAGGTCGCCTCAACAACTCGACTTTACCGAAGGACATGAAAAATCCAATCATCTTATCTCGCAATGGGCGGTATACGCAACTTCTAATTGAACAAGCGCATTTAACCACACTGCATGGAGGCGCTCGATTAACTTTATCATATATACGGCAGCGCTATTGGATTGTTGGCGGGAACCGAGCGGTCAAGGACAAGCTACGTCACTGCGTCAGGTGTCATCCTTACAAGCCGACTGAAAATTATCAACTTGTGAACGACTTACCACAGCAGAGAACCACCCCGTCCCGACCGTTCACTTATACCGGAGTAGGCTTCACTGGGCATGTGGAGATCAAACTTAACAAAGGGAGAGGGGTTAAAACTTCGAAGGGCTATATAGCCATCTTCGTATGTATGGCAATAAAGGCCGTACATATCGAACTTGTATCGGACCTAAGCACCAAAACTTTTATAGCGTCATTTCAACGTATTTGCGCACGCCGCGGAACCCCCAAACATGTATACTCCGACTGCGGCACTTCATAGGGACCGCGAAAGTGTTGCGCAGGGAGTTTGAAGAATTTAAGCAACTCCTATCGCCAGTGTTCTTCACCGAGATCAGCAAACTAGAAGTGGAGTGGCACTTAAACGCCCCCGCATGGCCGACAGCAGGTGGCCTTTGGGAGGCGGCTGTAAAAGCACTCAAATACCACCTTCCCCGTGTTTCGGGAGATCAAAAGCTCACTTATGAGGAGTTTTCAACGCTGCTGGCCCAAATAGAAGCATACATGAACTCGCGACCCTTATGTCCTATTACCGAGGATCCCGAGGAATTCTACAACTATCTAACACCGGGCCACTTCCTCACCGGCGGACCAACTTTGTCACTCCCGCTCTCCGATTACAGTGACGTCAGAACTCTAGACTTGCCTCGTCGCTGGCAACTCACTGAAAACCTGCTACAACAGTTTTGGAAAAGCTGGTCTAACGAATACCTAACTCAACTTCAAAGCCGCTGCAAGTGAAACAAGCCTAGTAAGAACATCGAACTTCAGTATCAAGGGATGACGTCTCTCCTGCGGCGAGCTACGCGTGCATCGCCGAAGCAGGCGCCCACGCCGCAGCCGCACGCCGCGCACTCTATTGCGATGACAGCGGCGGAGGACAACGTCACATTCAATTTTGATAATTAAAACTTTTAATTCTTTGCTTTGTGCTGGCATATCTTTTCCTTGAGAGTTACCTTTCGTTTCTTTGCTTTTCGGGTGGCCAATATGTATGGGTACATCCAGACACCACACATTTTTATTTAGTAAACATTGCAACCATGGAACTGTTATACCCCATCAATGTTAGGAGATCGGTTAACACATCTCTTTCACGCTGCTGCGTCAGCGACATAAAGCCTATATAACCGATTTTCCGACGAACGTCAGTCAGTCTTCAGAGAGTCTTCAGTCGGTCTACAAGAAGTCTACATTCCGTCTCAATCAATCTTCAAGTCTCAGTCATCATTACTAAGTCGTTACTATATCCTTACAAAATCTCTCTAAGTCCTAGTTATTATAAGTGTATTAATTTCTTATTGTGAATTTAATTGAATTATATTGTGTCGTGTATTAAATAGTTTTTTTTTAAAAAGCTCTATCCACGGTCCCGTATAATATTGGTGGCAGCGGTGGGATGGAATATGTTTCCGAAGAAAAGTGAAAGTGAATAAAGTGAATCAAAAGTGTAAAGAAAGTGAAAGTGCATTAAGAAAACCAACACCCAGCCTCTCATAGTAACAGGCCCTCCGCATCATCCAACGGCCTACTCATCATCAGGTGATCCCTGCTCATCATCACCATCCTTGTTGGCATACAAGGGTCCCTGTCTCCGACGCATAAGAAACATGAACGCAAGCCTTATCATGACTCTATCATTGTTCCTGTAGGTGACATTCTTAAAAATAATTATTTCGATTGAACTCAGAACAAAGACATTCCTTAAATAATTTTAAAGCATATTTTATGTAACACTATAATATTTCAAATATAAATCCACCCATTGTTCCGGTCATTGAATAAGTCACTGTACTACATTGTTAAATGTGTTTACGTTAACATTGCCCTTTGTTCATTGTTGCATACCTTAGCCGATAAGCGTTTATTTTTCAATAACCTTTTCTATATAACTAAATTATAATGAGTAAGTGTGAAGAGACTCCCTGTGCCTCTAGGAACTTACCAATGCGTGGCGAGATGGAAGAAAAAACAGTGGAAATAGGTGTATTACTGAAATTCATTAAACCCTTCGACGGATCAAGGGAAAAATTAAACCCATTTATATCTAATTGCCAAAATGCATATAGTCTTGCTTCTAAGTCCCAAAAATCAATATTATTTAAATATATACTAAGCCAACTAGAAGGTAGGGCTGAAACAACGTGCAGTATTAAGGAATTTGAATCTTTCGAACAATTTCTGGAATTTTTAAAACAACAATTCGGCGAAAGAAAGCACTACTCCCATCTCCTATCGGACCTACAGAACTGTAAGCAGGGTTTAACTGAATCGGTTAATCAATTTGCCTTAAGGATAGAAACATGCCTGGCTAAATTATTGACCGAAATATTTCTATTCCAGCAAAATGGAAAACGGAACTATCAGGTCGCGTAGCTGCTATGGAGGATCTAGCCCTCCACACATTTGTCATAGGACTCCACCCGCGATTATCCCAAATAGTCAGGTTTCGTGAATCTGACTCTTTAAATTCAGCCGTTAACTTTGCGGTAGCCGAAGAGAAAATCCTTTCTAGCATAGGGAAAAGACCTCAACCATCACAATCCCAACATATATACAATGATAGAAGATCGCCGCCTCGCCGTAGTAATCCACCATTTCAACCCAATTACCGCCCCGATAATTTCGGATTAACACAAACGTCTTTTGTCGATATTGTAAAAGCATCGGCCACAGTATAGAAAACTGTCGCAAACGACAGTATAACAACAACAGGCAACAGTTTGGTGCGTCAACCTCACAAGGTCCACCTCACATATTCCCACAGCGTGGCGAAAACACGCCACGTAAAGTCCATACCGTCGAACAGGTGGTCGCGGTAGACCAAGGATTTGATGAGGTTGACCCCAATTTAAACGAATAAAGGGCTCTCGGCGGTGTCCCGCGAGTCCAAAGCCTCGTATATATTCTAAATCAATTATAAATGACACCTCCACTGTATCCAACCGACTTAACCGACAGGGTAACCAGCCCCAAACTGACAAGTCGGATATCACTGCATTTTTTGTACAAAATTCAAAGACTATCTCGTTCCACTGTATCCAACCGACTTAACCGACAGGGTAACCAGCCCCAAACTGACAAGTCGGATATCACTGCATCTTTTGTACAAAATCCAAAGACTCTATCTCGTTCCACTGTATCCAACCGACTTAACCGACAGGGTACCAGCCCCACGGCGCATCTTACAAAATCCAAAGACTATCTCGTTCCACTTATCTTAACCACAGGGACCAGCCCCAAACTGACAAGTCGGACATCACTGCATCTTTTGTACAAAAACCAAAAACTCTATTTCGTCCCACTGTATCTAATCGACTTAATCGACAGGGTAACCAATCCCAAACCGACAAGTCGGATACCACTGTCTCCTTTGTACAAGATCCAAAAACCCAATCAATTTATACTAACTCCACTGAATCCAATTTATGTACACAAAAATCTGCAAAACTTATAAATCCCAAGGTATCTACGCATCCGTCGCAGCATCATGTATTCCCAATTCACCACAGACATCCTTGCAACCTGCTAATTCAATTCCTCCGATCCAACACTCTAAGCCCACTAACGTCCAGAATCAGCGTAGTCCAACACGTAACCTGAAATTAGAAAAAACACAAATTAAAGTTTATGAAATAAATAATAATACAGAAAAAAGATACTTACCTCACATTATGATCCAAACCTCTGTTGCAACCAAGCCATTATCCTTCTTAGTAGACACGGGCTCGTCTGTAAGCTTATCCCAATCCATATCAAACCCTCCTGTATTAAGCAATAAAATAATAGCTCTCAAAGGAATCGACCCCGGAGACGAAACGACTCCTACGTTGGGCAGCTTTTTAATGAAAATATATATAAACTCTAATGAATATTTTACACACGAATTTCATGCTGTTCAAAATCTTAACTTAAATCACGACGTTGTTATCGGTAACGACCTTCTTAAAGACTTCTAATGCCAAATCAATTACTCTCAAGGAATACTACAAATCGGTTCCAACTCATTTAAATTGAACTTTTTCGAACCAGTATATACAATTCCTCCTCGTACTGAAACTGTAATCGAATGTACAGTCAGTAATCCAGAGGCTCGCGAAGGAATGATCCTAGATCAACACATCTCTGATTCACTATTAATTGCAAATTGCTTAGTCAAAATAAAGGGAAACGAGCGCGTCAATATTACAGTAGCAAACACTTCCGAAAAATCTGCAATACATCCAAACCTTAATTTAAAAATAGAGCCCATACAGCCTCAAAATAGCATAGCCTTTTCCAAACCCTCACTCTCCAACGTAACCGAAAGAACCAATGAAGTCCTTAACCAATTAAGAACATCCCATCTCAACAGCGAAGAGAAAACCGCTCTCTTGAATATATGCTCCAACTACTCAGACATATTCCACCTCCCGGATGACCAACTCACATGTACTACGGCAACTGAACACAAAATCAGAACTAACACAGATGTCCCTATCCAAAAGAAATCATATAGATCCCTGAATGCCACAAGCAAGAGGTCGAAAACCAAATAAATAAAATGCTAGACCAAAACATCATAACTCCTTCAAATTCACCATGGTCCTCTCCTATCTGGGTCGTTCCCAAAAAACTAGACGCGTCTGGTGAACGAAAATGGCGCGTCGTAATAGACTATACAAAGCTTAATGACGTCACTATCGGAGAAACATATCCCATTCCTCGAATAACCGAAATCCTTGACTAATTGGGGAAAAGTCAATACTTCACTACTCTGGATCTTGCATCGGGATTCCACCAAATCCCAGTCTCATCCTAAGATGCACCTAAGACAGCGTTTTCAGTACCCCTAGAGTACTTCTAGTTCACCAGGATGCCATTTGGACTCAAAAATGCCCCAGCTACCTTCCAAAAACTCATGAATACATGCCTGTCTGGTCTCCAAGGCTCTCGCTGTTTCGTTTACCTCGATGACATAGTTGTATACTCTCACGATCTTAATTCACATATACAAAATCTCGCCTCTGTATTCGATAGATTAAGAACCTATAACCTCAAGCTTCAACCTGACAAGTGCGAATTCCTATGTAAACAGGTGACTTACCTGGGACACCTCATCAATAACGACGGCGTAAAACCAAATCCAGAAAAATTAAAGGCCATATCTTAATTTCCTATCCCCAAGAGCGCCAAAGACATAAAATCCTTCCTTGGACTGGTCTCCTATTACAGACGATTCATCCCGGACTTTTCCAAATTAGCCAAACCCCTTACCTTACTCCTTAAAAAGGGTACTCCCTTCAGCTGGAAGAACGAACAGCAATTGGCATTCGAAGTACTCAAACAAAAACTTATCACTTCACCGGTTTTAGCATATCCCGACTTCTCTAAACCTTTTATATTAACTTGTGACGCTTCCAATTTCGCTATTTCAGCAATACTATCCCAGGGGCAAATAGGAAAAGACCGCCCCATAGCTTTTGCTTCCCGCACCTTGAACAAAGCGGAGTGCAACTACAGTGTGACTGAGAAAGAGTGTCTCGCCATCGTATTCGGCACAAAAGCCTTTCGCCCTTACCTCTATGGACGCACTTTTACCATAGTCACGGACCATAAGCCTCTACAATGGCTATTCAGTTGCAAAGACCCAGGGTCCAGATTAATTCGATGGAGACTCAAACTTGAAGAATTCGACTACATTATCGTTCATAAAAAAAGGGAAAATCAACACCAACGCTGACGCCCTCTCCAGATTCCCTGTAAATCCCATTCAATATCTAGAGTCTCAAGTCCCTAACACACAAACAGACAATTGTTCACCTCCTTCATTTGATCATATAACACCCGAAGAGTTAGACAGCTTCCCTCCATTCCTAATCCCAATAGCAACGAAATACCCTTAACTGACCTCCTCGACGATCTTGAATTTCCATTATCCAATAATCCCGACCTAGAGCCAACGAATAACGCTAATCCTTATAACTCACTAGATCCTCAACCTTCTACAACCGATCAAATATTTGATTTCGACGATTTCGGTCTCCAAGACTTAGGCCCCTATGATAATGACCTCAATATTAACACCGATTCGCTTAATTTGCCTTCACCCCCATCTGAAAACCTACCAACCCCTCTGAATCAACTCTCCACTCCTTTCCGTCACTCGCCTATACCAGAAATACCTCCTGTCTCACCAGACCAACCCGATTTAATATCTCCAAATGTTCCCACACCTGAAACAGAAATTGAAAAAACAAACAGGACACAAAACGATAATTACTCCCAATTTTTAAAATACATCTCTAATAAAGAATTTACACCAAACACCTGCCTGATAGAACACAACGAAAACTTGCTAAAATCACCATACAAAACAATTATAATCCCTACATCGATCGATCTCGATGAATCAAATCCTTATATCTCCGAAATCCTTTCAAATCTAGACGATAAAGACGAAATCTTAAAAGCTGAAAGAGAATTATTTTCAAAACTAACACAATCAGATAAAACAATATACTTCATGTTCACGAAGGTCTATTACTTTGATGAAACACCATATCCTGCGATATATGAAACACTAAAACAAATTAAAAACGAAATTCTTCAAGCAAAGGAAATAACAGATATTGCAATCTCCGATTCTCGAAATCCATTCGACAGACTTTCCCATTCTAAAATATATAATATACTCACCCACCTATTCCATGACTCTAACATCTGCATTCATATTTACCAAAAGAAAATAATATATCCCACCTTAAGTGAGAGACCCAAAATCCTCCGAGATAACCACGATATTCCAATAGCGGGACACTTAGGCTCAACCCGCATGTATAACAGAATTCAAGACCAGTACTACTGGAAGGGAATGAGAAGTGACATAGAAGACTATGTCAAGAAGTGTAAAGCCTGCCAAGAAAATAAAGCCCTCAGGAAAATAAACAAATCTCCTATGGAAATTACTACCACATCCACGGCCCCCTTCCAACGTGTAGCTGTAGATATCGTAGGACCTCTACCCGAATCCGGACCCGCTAAGCTCCGTTTCATACTCACCTTACAAGACGATCTAACAAAATACTCCGTAGCATACCCTATTCGCAGCACGACAGCCGAAGAAACCAGTGACTGTCTCATTCATTTCATCTCCTTATTTGGAATACCCAAATCAATCCTCACGGACCAAGGGACAAACTTCACTGCCGATCTTTTCAAAACTACATGTCAATTCCTAAAAATTAAACAGCTATGGTCTTCCCCTTATCACCCACAGACTCAAGGAGCTTTAGAACGCAGCCATTCCACTCTTAAAGAATACCTAAAATCATTCGTCAATAAAAATCAAAATAACTGGCCCACCTACGTCTATACCGGTATACTTACCTACAACACCACTCCACACACCACTACAAAATTCACCCCTTATGAGTTAATCTTTGGACAAAAACCCTATATTCCAAATTCAATATACGAGACGAGCTCCGGAACAACTTATTCCGACTACATTAAAATGTTACGACACAAATTTAAATACACACGTGGGAAAGCTGTAGAAAACATTTTGAAATCTAAAGAGTCTTCTAAGTCATATTATGACTCTCACACCAGGACTCCTCCTCAATATAAACCTGGTGACTATGTCTACCTAAAAACCATTTAAGACAGAGAAAAGCACTTTCACCTGTCCCTTCAAAATAATTCGTGTCCATAACAACCATACAGCCTCACTTTTAATCAACAGACGTCACGTAACTCATCACTTCGGTGAATTCAAACCCGCCGAAGTGTCCGGGACAAATTAATATGTAAATATATATATACATTAGCCATTTAAACTATAAGATAATCTATATTAATTTATAAACAAATATTTTCTTATTTACTATTACCACATAACTTTATATACACCTTTTTTATATCCCTTTTCAGTGTCTCAACACAAGCGCAACCGGAAATGGTTCAGCCGCTTCCTTCTAGTTCCGGCATCTTACTTTGATAAAATAGGGAAATTAAAAATAATAAGAGGTAAACTAGATGTTGTTAGCCACATAGACATTTCTTATATCGATTCCCACATGACTAACCTTAATGATGTCCTAAATACAGTAAAACTTTTATGTCAACAATCAAATAATCTCTATTGCGATAACACTTTGTCCCCATTAACAACACGTTTTAATGATATCAAACGGGAATATAACTCGATTTCCCATCTAATATCTAAACGTAATAAACGTTCTGCATGGTTCAGCGCAGTGGGTACCGTATTCAAACACATCTTTGGCACTATGGACGAAGAAGATGCCATAAAATACGACTCCGCCATAACTTTAGTCCAAAATGACGAAAGGGAATTAGCTCGGCTCATGAAGGAGAACATCTTAATAACGACTACTTCATTTGACGCATTTAATAAAATAAATACCATAAATAAAATAAAATACAATGAAGAGATATTAAATAATGCATTAAACGGAATACTTAATAATACAAACAATTTATTAATCGAATCAAAGGTCCATTTAATATTTAGTAACCTCGAAGCTTCGCTACTCGCCTTATCATTCCGATTACAGGACATAACCGATGCCATTGTTCTAAGCAATCAAAACATCCTGCACCCCAGTGTTTTGTCCCCGTCACAGTTGTATAAAGAACTTATTGATAACGATAGGCACCTACCTAGAGACGCAGGGATACCTATAGCTTTAAGTATAAACAATATACATGTAATTTTAACTATTTCCGATGTTTCCTGCTATTTCCTTAATAATAAAGTCGTTTTCATCCTACAAATCCCTCTCACAACAGACGAAGAATTCAACCTATACCATAGCATAGCCCCGCCTATTCCTCATAATTCAACTAACCCAAACAATATAATCCTACCTTCGACTCCCTACATCGGTCTATCCTCCTGTGTAAAATCCAGTCCATATCATTAACAAGTGGCAACCCTATATGTGAAAGCGAACTACTCACCAAGACATTCAGTGATATACCCATTCAGTGCAAAACTAAAACACTATTCAGTGAAATGGACATTTGGAAACCACTAGTGAATAATCGGTGAATTTTTGTGCAATCTAGCCCGAATAAGATAACCATCGACTGCGGTATCTCGGGGTTAAGAGAACCAATTATACTCGGCACGGGTATTTTAAATATCCCCGCACAATGCACAGTGTATACAAAGAGCACAAGGCTCGTGTCATCTGAAAACATTTTAAATATTAATATTCCTACGCCTAGTTTACATTTCAATATAATCAACGACTCTTGTTGTAAACTTAATATATCTTATACTCGTAGTATTAAGGAATATACATCTCCTATTTTACTGCAGAATTTTGACCTAGAGTATTTTACCAGTGACAAACAAAATTTAGAAACTTTTTCCAAACTTAATAACATAATCAATAAACCTCTAGCAGTAAAATACGGGACCCATCATATAACTGTAACCTCTGTCTTATTAATAATTATAATTATATTTTTAACTTTTAAACTTTACCAATTTGTAATGACTAAATTTAAGAATAGATTTAATATTAATGTAACAACTCCGGCTCGTAACGATGACGAAAATCTTTCAACTTCCCAACACGAAAATTCACAAATCCCAGCACCTCGATTGCGGGAAATTGCATAAATAATATTTCTGAAGTTCGGTTATTTTCCCGATCTTCAGTTTTCCGCGGGGGGCTGTTATACCCCATCAATGTTAGGAGATCGGTTAACACATCTCTTTCACGCTGCTGCGTCAGCGACATAAAGCCTATATAACCGATTTCCCGACGAACGTCAGTCAGTCTTCAGAGAGTCTTCAGTCGGTCTACAAGAAGTTTACATTCCGTCTCAATCAATCTTCAAGTCTCAGTCATCGTTACTAAGTCGTTACTATATCCTTACAAAATCTCTCTAAGTCCTAGTTATTATAAGTGTAAATTTGTATATGCCGAATATTGGCACGGCCGGTGTATAAGGCTTCTCCAGTAAGATATGCAGAAGGAACAGCGTTGGCGATAGCACGCAGCCTTGTGGAACACCAGCTTGTAGTCGGAGCTTGCACCGTCTACAACGACCTTGATGCTCCGATCTGCAAGAAAGCTGGTGATCCAATCGCACAATTTCGCGGGAAGCCCATAGCAAGGGAGCTTCGAAAGAAGCGCTTTGTGCCAAACCCGATTGAAGGCCTTCCAAAACTAACGGCCAATGCCTCCTCTTTGGACTCTACTGCCTGCGCCCATCTATGAGTTAGGTAGACCAGAAGATCCCCAGCTGATCGACCACGGCGAAAACCGTATTGGCGATCACTAATCAGCTGGTGATCCTCAAGGTACCTCATGAGCTGACTATTTACAATGGACTCCATTGTTTTGGAGAACAAGGAGGTGATGGCGATAGGCCGGTAGTTGGACGGGTCTGAGCGGTCGCCTTTTTTAGGGATCGGGTGGACGAAAGCCGTCTTCCATGATTTTGGGACTACGCCTATGGAGTAGGAGTACCGGAAAAGACGAGTTAAAACCGGTGCAAACTCTGGAGCACCCGTCCTCAGTACAATTGGGGAGATTCCGTCAGGCCCACTCTACTTGTGGATCTCCAGGGAGAGGAGTGCTTTGCGAACCGCGCGCTGTGTGAAATGCACTTCCGGCATGGAGCACTCACACCGCGGGATGGTCGGCGGCGTACTCCCCCCGTCATCGAGAGTCGAGTTGGATGCAAAGAAAGAGCCTAGCAGATCGGCTTTCTCCTTTGCGGTATGGGCCAGTGAGTCGTCCTCCCTGTGCAGAGATGGAAGAGATGGCTGACAGAAATTCCCCTGGACAGCCTTGGCGAGAGACCAGAATACATGGGTTCCAGAAGGAAGGCGAACTAGTTTCTCGCCAAACCTGCCTATGTGCTCTGACTTTGCCTTGGCAGTGACTCTTTTGAAGGACCTAGAGGCGGAATTATACTTCTTTTTTAGAGCGCTGGTGTTTACATCCCGGGACGTTGATGCGTCAGCCCAGGCTTGGTAACACTCCTGCTTATAGCATGATGCTATTTTACAGGAGCGACCAAACCATGGCTGAGATTTGCCTCCGATGGGCACCACAGATGAAGGAATAAAAAGTTCCATACCCTGATGTACAACATCAGCGATTGAATCCGCAATAACGTTGGGATCGTCCGGCGAGAAGCAAACCCACCCCCCAAGGGTAGGATGCAAAGAAAGACCGCATCCCATCCCAATCGGCTGACCTATAGTGCCAAAAACGGTGACAGCCTGCATAATGCAACTGCGATTTCAGCGTGAGTGGCACCACACTCCGGACAAGACAATGGTCCGAGGAGCCTAAAGGGGCGTCGACGGAAATCTGATATCCGTCCGGGTGAGAGGTCAGCAGAAGATCCAACAGGGAAGGTGCATGATCCTCCACATCTGGAATTCTCGTAGGCGAGGTAACCAGTTGTGTCAGACTATATGCCAAGGCAAAATCATGAACAGATCTCCCCGCATGATCGGTTAAACGTGAACCAAGCCATTCGGCGTGATGGGCGTTAAAGTCGCCGAGGATCACGATCTCTGCGGAGGGGATCTGCTGTAGCAACGAATCTGTAGCCATTTGGACGTGGTCGAAGAGTCGGTCTGTTTCGGCATTACCGCTATGGGACCTATAGAGGCACCCGTAGACGCGCGGATGGTCGTCGCTGTCTACGCGTAGCCAAAGGATGGACAGGTCCGAACCTTCAAGACTGCCGAGGCGTCGAGAACAGATGTCCTCTCTGACGTAAACGCAAACTTCAGCCCGAGGCACAAAGGAGTGTTCCAGTTTGTACCCCGGGTAGGAGAGATACGAGACATCAGCCGGGGAGGACACCTGCGTCTCGGTCAGAAAGAACAGAGCCGGCCTCGACCGTCTCGAGATGGTAATGGACGGCGTTTAGGTTAGAGTGAAGTCCCCTGATATTGCAGAAATTCACGGATAGCGTGGCAGGGGACGCCTTGGTCTTGTGGAATTTTGCCCCGCCCCCCCAGAATACGCGGGGCAGCCTGAGCAGCCACGCTCAGGAGTGGAGAAACATGGTCGTGGATGCTCAGCGAGAGGTTTTCCAGGGGTGCTTGACCCTCCTGGGGTAGTCTATCATCATTTAATTCCGCTACCATGTTGATGGGGGGGGGGGATCTGGGCCTCCGGCCACCTGCACTCACCAGATGAAACGCGGCACGCCGGTATTCTGTGAGGTCGTGGTACCACCCCAGTTTGAGCCGGCCCATACGTGCAACAGCAAAGCTGCCGCGTGGCTCTACCACTGTTAAAAAAAACTGGATATCAAAGATATCCACAAACTTCTCTACGTAAAGGCTCGAGTGACGTCTAACTACTTTTAATTTGAAGTTCACGTGCCACTCATATCGGACGACGAATTTTTACTCTACAGAGCTATCGCACTACCTATGAAGACTGAAACAGAAACTACTACACTGCTAGTGCAATCACAATAAATTGCTGTGAATTTACGGAAAGATAATTCATCACTCAACACACACATCTCAATAGCTGAAAATGACATTAAATTCTGCATTCAACTAAAGTAACGCCGCTACATCTGCTACAAGAATTTGCCAGTATTTAACTTGAACAACAAAAACGCACCTTACGGGGCGTTATTACTAAGTCACGGTGTACAACCTCCTTGTGACGTCAGAAAGACGACCTGTGTTGACGCGTGGATCGCGTTATATTCGCCGAACAGCTGGCTGGCCATTTGCTACGGAGCTTGCACTTTGCGCACAATTTGCGATACCGACGTTACGTCACACACAATGACGACATCTAGCATTATAACTATAGCGCAAGTTTGTATTTTACAATCCAAAGATACAACTATTTATTCGCACAACGAGTACAGCACTAACATGCAGATGCAGCGCCAGTACGAGGTCCCTACACTAAACTCGTCGGTGAACAATATCGTCGACTTGACCTACCACAACTCTTTACTGAGCGGTCGACGCGAAACGATCCAAACGGACACGCAGGAGATCGAGAAGAAACTACTCCATCTTCATGAACACGAAGTACTACCGACACCTATTTCGAGTCATGACATCCATCAATATATTATTTGCTACACCTTGTTTGGAGCTGCTGTACTGGGATGTCTGGTGTGGATCATCCGGAAGCGTAACTTACTATGCTGCAAGTCGGGGGCAGTACAAGACAAGGACATCGAACTTCAGTATCAAGGGATGACGTCACTCCTGCGGCGAGCTACGCGTGCAGCGTCCAAGCAGGGGCCCACTCCGCAGCGTCACATTCAATTTTGATAATTAAAACTTTTAATTATTTGCTTTGTGCTGGCATATCTTTTTCTTGAGAGTTAACTTTCGTTTCTTTGCTTTTCGGGTGGCCAATATGTATGGTTACACCACACATTTTTATTTAGTGAACGTTGCAACCTACTTTAGCCGGGCGTCGCGTGTATTTAAATTTACCTATTTAATTGCAAGCTGACGATCGGCAGTACGTCAACAACCGTCCATCGAAACACCAACCACTCAAGAAAAAATTTGCCACTCTAACTTTATTAACTATTTTACTTTTAATTAAACTTTTAACTTTGGTGATCTTTTCCTTCTGACGTGCTCATCAACTAACTACAACTCTACTTCTTAAAAGTGTGTGGCCTTACAAACCATACATACTTTCATATGCATTTAGTTAAAAGCTGTTATGTTGACATTACAAATAGACACTTCAATTTTATTTAGTTGTATAGATTCAGAGTCGTCTCTCTTTGAGACAAAGTGGTGAATGTACTCAGCACTGTAATGGCTTGAAATGATGATATCTAACTTCAACGCACTTAAAATTTATGAACTTAAAAAGTCTAATGTCTCAGCAGTGTGTTCCTGAAGCTATTTCTTTATCTAGTTTCTTTGGTTTTACTCGGCAATCTATGACCAATCTTACCTATGAAAAGTATGACTCAACTTAGGCTTTGCCGACGTTAGTTCTGTAAACGGAATATAATGTTTTTTTTTTATAGAAAAGGGTGACAAATGAACACAGTCCACAGTTGATGGTAACTGGATACTTTGGTCAATAGACATCGACATCTATCCTCGATTGAAAATCAAAATGCGGACTGAGATAGCGTTTTACTAGGAGTTTTCTTCTTCGTACAACTCGTACAAAAGATAATTGATAGAATCAGGCGTTACTTTGCGGAAATTCATTATAATAAAGATATTAATATTTAATTCGCAACCATCCGCTCAAATAAATACAATGGTGTGTCTTACCTGGATTGAAGAGCACCTCCCGCCCTCCCTCAATTGCGTGCACTAATCGCGCCACCACTAGTCCCAGTACCACTACTCCCAGCACCACCCCAACACCACTACTCCCGGCACCACTACCACCAACACCAATTTTCTCTCTAAGACAGATCATTGTATTTAATTGAGCGGATGGTTGCGAATTAAATATTAATATCTTTATCGTACAAAAGAGCTTACTCCTTTTTAAAAGGCCGGCAACGCACCTGCAATTCCCCTGGTGTGTCGGTTGTTCATGGGCGGCGGTAGTCACTTACCATCAGGTGAACCGCATGCTCGTTTATCCCCTCTTCTATAAAAAAAAGATGGAATGCCTCATTTCCAGTAAAAAAGTCTCCGGTTCTCTACACTCGACATACGAAACACAGGAGCATGAAACTGCTATTTTACGCTGGCATTCTGTGAGAGCGTGATTGTTTTCCAAACGAGCCGACCTATTCGTGCTACAACTATAATATAGCAATAACATGTATCTACCAAGTATGTTCCAGGTATGTAAAATGTTGACGGAGCCCGGCGAAAGTTCAGCCTACAAACGTCTGGCTGCCTTTAACTCAATCATGTTGGACAAAGCTAACCAGACATGCATGGACTACAGTTACAACAACATGATCAATGACTTGAGGAATATAACTTGGGGATCGGAGGGAGGTGTGTACATTATTTATATTCCTTCGTTTTAATTTAGTTAATACTTGTGTGTAGTATTTAACAGAACTTGTTATTTTACAAGGTGTTAGAATACAAGCTTATGGTATATATCTTATTTTGCAAAATAGAAAAAAGGTAATATAAAATATCTAATTCATTAGAAGACACTATGACGTCACCAAAGTCACCTAGCGGACCGTACGAGAACGAAGGGCCCGTCTTAATACTCCCCCTACGATTCCACAATCTCGTCTTTTTCCGTCAAGATTCGTAACTACAGCATAAAGTTTGTTCGTCGAAAGGTGATAAATATTAAGGAAACGTCTCGCATAGCAACAGTCGCTTAAGTGTCACAATCTGTGTTACGTGTGTTTTTTGGTACGAGGCTCGCGCGCGCGAGGCCGGGTGAACGAGCCGCCGTTGTAATTTATATTATACTAGTTAATCACCCCGGCCTCAGCTGGATCTATTAATGTGGCGTTATTTAGATTTAATATATACATCAAAGACAATTCGAATCGAATCAAGTTCCTGCCCATTTCCCACAGGTCAAATACTAACTGATCAAACACAAACCTGTGTTTTAGTTTTGCTTGAGTAATGTCCTTTAAATCGAATTCCGGTCACGAGGGCCAGTATCAACGCAGACTAGCCATTTGCACAGATGCACTCTATTTTGGTACGATGTGGGATTCGAACCGAAGAAATTTGAAAATTGAATTGAAGACCAAAGAAAAGTTTGTCGGATATAATACCGCTTAGATCACTCGTGGTATGACTACTCTGTATCTGTTTGTGAGGTTTTATTAGAATCGGTTCAGATATTTCAAAGACTACTAAAGAAATATTCAAAGTCTCTTAATTTTCAAATGTCGTTAAATGTCATAGAATACTATAATACACAGTAGAATGGCTGTCAACCTTATTTTGTAAGGGGATTGGCGTCGTGTGAATTGTGATGTGTGTTTGTGATTGTGTTGAAGTGTGTGTGACAGACTAAGTAAATTTACACATTTTAGACTTTTGATTAATGTTCAAGATCATCATTAAAAAATATTTAAATTTTAATACATATTTATTTGTAAATAGGGTGCAATTTAGCATTTTCTAAATAATTTGCATGCGAAATTTGGAAATGATTGTAACGCCAAAACACATCTTGTTTTGACATTTATACGTGTGAATTGACGTGTTTGTGATATAATAGTGGCTACGCGGGCTCCGCCCACTCTCCCGTTCTATTATGTATGTATTATAGTATTCTATGTTAAATGTCGTAGTGTCACAGTCACTTTGACTTAAAGTGATAGAGACAGCACGAGACTTAACGGCAGTTATTTTGATATTAGAGACAGACACTTCAATTTTATTTATAATGTATATAGATGTATAAATTGTATAGATAGGTGCAAAGTTAATAAATGGTACTCGCTATCAGTCTCTTAGAATGTCTTGGGACAGTCAAACTATTATTAACAGTCCGTCATCGAAGCTGTCTGAACGGTGCAATCGTGCGGTGCGGTATGGGGCGAGAAGCGGCCGTAGCGCTCCTGAACGGCCGAATATCTCCTTACAAGTTGTTCGGGGACTGTCCGGCAGGACTGTCCCGTCACGTTGCAAATAAATTAAAACGGTTCACAGTACGTGTATATAAACAAAACGGCGGAATAACAGAAATTTAAAATCTAGTAGTTCAAAAGATCTTAAACATCTATCAATTGCACATCCGGAAATATGATTTGATTTAATTCCAATAGAATAGATGAGTTAGGTTACAATCGAATAAATATTTAATACCACTTAAAAGAAAGCGTAAATATAGTGATAGCAGATAAAAACTAACATCTGTCATAATATGGCAGACATTGAAGTTGTGCACTAAAAATTTCGAAAGTCTGCTTATTATAACCTATTTAAATTTTTATGAACGCCCATTATCTCATTAAATTATTTAAATTGTAAAAATCAACATATTCTATTTTATTGGGTATGTTCCAAAATAGAACCCAGTGTACTGTCCAATGCAAATGACGTCATGAATCGACGCTATACTGGTGATTCGTTCGAAAACATAGGACAGTATATGACGTCATACATTTGCGCCATATTGGAAAAGTGTTGGCGATTATCAGATTACAAAAATCATTATATCCTCCTAATGGAGATACCAGCAATTATTCTATAATTTTTTGTATTTGAATAAATAAAAACAAATTCTGACATGCTTCACTCAGCGCACACACAATCAAAAATTGTTTTATTGTGGCCGGATATTCGACGCAATATGGCGACGGCACGCCAGTACAATATAGTGTCAATTGATGACGTCATTTGTATTCGGCAGTATACTGAAAACGTTTAGGAACATACCCATTATTTGCCGTTGTGTCAACCCTAGCAATTGTATTCCTCACGACAAAAGTCTAGACGACGTCGACTATTCCTACAAGATGAAGACGATGACCGACTGTATGTTCTTCTTAAACTGTGAAAATGTCAAGTCATAAGTAGTAAGTTAATTTTTATGTCAATTGTAGTACAAAAAGATTAATTTTTTTGCATGTTAGCCCGTCAGTGGATGTACCAGACGTGCACCGAGTTTGGTTTCTACCAAACCTCATCCGGCGAGGTGGAGGTGTTCGGTGACCACTTCTCTTTGGACTTCTTTATACAGCAGTGTCAAGACGTTTTCGGTGCAAAGTAAGTACATTACTACATTATTTTTTTTAGTCTTCATCGATGTCTAATGAATTTCTCTCGTTTATTCTTCAGTACTAAGTATACAAAAAATAACTGTACACTTCAATGTGTTAATAATTTATTTATTCAAAATAAACATTTGCAATTTTAAATGGCAATGACGTTATAAGTACAGATTTATATATTTGGCAGTGTACAAAGGTGGGAAGTCAATTTGCCTACGAAATAAAACATATTTGAAGGACATGTGAAGTCCCATTAACACATTGGGGTAGTAGACTCAACAAAAACTAAAACAAATCAAATCAGTTTATTTTGTGAACATAGGTTAATTTACAGATCTCAATATATACACAGTAAAATACAAGGTCGGTTCTCTATGTCCCGCCAGTAGGCATACAAAATATGAAATAATAATTGCTTAACTTTTTTTCTCTTCTGATGTCAGTTTCTAATTGAAATAATTAAATAATGTATTAATAATAAGAAAGTTTTAAAGATAATAAAGGTATAGTACAATATAGCATATAATAATTGTCATCGTTTTGTCTAATTGTCATCTAGTATTAATTGGCACATGTCATGATAGGTATATATTCAATGTAGTATTTTAATGCTAAAATGTGTCGTTAAGGAATTCATCTAAAGAATAATATGCTTTTTCATTTAGTAGATCATAAAGTTTACGTTTATAAATATTAATGTTTTCACAATCTCCAATGTAAATGTAATATCTCTAATGTAAACACTCTCTGAAATGGGAGTAGGCCTGTGCCTAGCTGTAGGACGCGTGAGGTCGTTGGTCCAGTGGACGTAAGCGTGCCTGCTGGTCATGGGGTCCCGGGCTGGATTTCTGGGTCAGGGCAAAATTTTTTAGTTGTGTACTTCTATCAAGAAATGCTCAGTAGTATGCGATGGTTTATTCCCGGCCCACGGAAAGTACGTTCAGCCGTAGGATCTGCGCCTGATTCGGTTACCATCTCATCGGATTATGAGATTGAGGGAATAGATAGTGTTGCTGTGCTAGTGCATGCACTTGTGCACTATAATCATATCCTGTGAAGATACCTAGTCTTCATCGAGACTAGCCGACGTTGTAGAAATGAGATCTGGAGGAAATTATTATGAGTGATGTTCAGCATAGTTGAATCCACCATGGGAAGCTTTAAATTTTTAATTGTAGATTATGAAATTTTATATTGTTTTATAGGATAAGGGTGACAAGCACACAGTCCACCAGATGGTAAGTGGATGCTGTGGCCCATAGACATCTATATTTAACCTCGATTAAGAATCAAAATGTAGATGCGTTGTCACCCTTAAGGACTAAGATGGAATACCCCGATTCCAATAAAACGGGTCTCCGGTTCTGTACACTTACCATACGAAACACAGCAGCATTAAGCTGCTATTTTATTCTGTGAAAGCGTGGTCCTTCCCCGGTCGAGTCGACCCATTCGTGCTACAACCATAATATAGCTGCAGCGTGGCTCTACCACGTATAAAATTTAAATAGTGTTTAAAGTAGGCATTTAGTTAATACACTTTAATAATTTATACCTATAATTATGTATTGTTATATTGGTCATGTGAAATTAAATAAGATAGATTGGAGCATTACGATGACAGACTTTCCTTACCTGAAATCATAGAATGCCTGGGCCCAAAAGCATAACTTTTTAAACTCTCTGTATTCATTAAAGTTTCGGGAGCGGTGCTGAAGCTTTTTTAAAGCTACAAATACGACGCGATTACATTTTTAATTACTATGTCATTACAATAATTAATTAAAACTAATTCAATGCAATACTGACTTCTTTAACTAAGTGATTACGTTACTTCTATGAAAACTGTAATGAATCTTATTCTAAATGCAACGCTTATGTAGGATGGTCAAAACAAATCTATAGACTGAATGTAGATCTTGATTTCGTCAGCGATAACAATTTTACAGTGGAGTCAACGGTTTTTGCGTAACATGTTTTCAGTGATCTAATATCAAAAGCTTAATCGGCACAATTCGTGATCGATATGTGACTATTTGCAAATATCGTGTTTATGAGCAATCTAATATAAATACCTTAGGACAATTTGGAATAAATAGGTTGTTATAATATTACATGGATATTACGGCTACTTTCAGACGGCATAACTAAGTTGATAACTGATACGCTGCATTATTAGGAAATATAATATATTAAGGGGAAATATAACCTCAAATGGCTTACCAAGATCTAGCAAGAACAAAATATATGGTAAAGTTGAGGATTGATGTTAAGGATTATGTTAGACGAAAACACGATTCCGTAAAATTTTCTCGATAGAAAAAAATCCAAAGTATATTCATAAAATACTTTAAATAACATCATGAAACTTTGCATACTAACTGAACTAACTATAAAGCAGTGCTTATGTTATTTACTTTTTTTTAAAATACCATTATTTTCACTGTAAAAAGAAATTACCTAAACTATCGGCCTCTTGAAGCGTGATTCCTGCCGCCCGGTCAGTTTCACTTCGGCCTTTGAAGGGGGAGGTTGTGTCGCTTACGCTAACGGTTTGAGCCGGCCCATCCTTGCGACAGCAAAAGTTGCCGTGTGGCTCTACCACTGTTAAATCTAAAATTATTGTTACGGAATATCAGCATAATATAGCAGCTTAATACTGCTGTGTTTCCTATGGTGAGTGTAGAAAACCGGCGACTCTTTTTACTGGAAACGAAGCATTCTATCTAAGTCCTCAGAGGTGAAAACTGAATCTGCATTTTGATTTTTAATTGGACCTATGGACCAGCCATGGTACCTACTTATCATCAGATGGACCGTGTGCTCGTTCGCCACTCTCATTTTTTTTAAAAAATATGTAATTAGTTTAACCGTTTAAATTAAAGTAAAAGTAAATAAATAAATGTATATTCTTATTTATATAGTGACTTTCACTATAATATAGCGGTAATATAACGTGTGTTCATCTATTAAGGGGAAATATAACCTCAAATGGCTTAGCAAGATCCTCCGTTATACCGAAAATATTGCAGCATTAATTTTGAAATAAATATATGGTAAAGTTGAGGATAAATTTTAAGGACTATGTTAGACGAAAACATGATTCCGTAAAATTTTCTCGATAGAAAAAAAATCCAAAGTTACCTCCAAAATAAACGATAAACCGCTGTTATTCATAAAACACTTTAAATAAGATCATGAAACTTTGCATACTAACTGAACTATAAACCATTATTTTCACTGTAAAAAGAATTTACCTAAACTATCAGAGTTTTGAACGTTTCCTGCCGCCCACAGCCCCTTGAAGGGGGGGGGAAGGTTGTGTCGCTTACGATCGGAATACACATTACGCAACAGGACGACGTAAAATTAAAACGGTAAATAACCGTAATAAAAATAAGAAGCGACTGGGTTGGCGTTAAGAAACAGGCATAAATATGATAAACCTAATGAAATAAGTATCTAACGACCTATCTACTTACAGTATTAGTGATTACAAACATGTCGGTACATAGCATACGACGCGCGGGGAAGTGGGGGCGAAATTAGAATTTGAGCTGACTTACTATATCCCCTTAATTAGTAAACTGTAAAGATTTTTTGGCAAAAAATATTGTTTCCGTAAAAGTGGCTACGAATCTCAAAATCTACGAGAATACATTTGTAATATATTGTGGTAACGTAAAATATTGACTTGTAATCTATATTGAATAAAAAATTATTCTATTCTATGGTTAAGTTAGGTTAGTTAGGTAGGGTTGATTTTTCTAAAGTTACTTCTAACAAAAAAATTTTATCCTGGTTGGATATAAAGCAGAAGAATATGAAAATTAAAAATAAATTGAACTATTTTATTTACACAACTGTAATTTTATTTGTTATTTTGCGCCTAGATTATATAGAATCCACTAATGAGGCGTTATTTAGATTTACAGTAATCAACGACCATTTATTATATATCAGTTTCACACTTCATCGTTTTTTTTAAATTCTGGGTAAATATAATCCTAGGCGCCTGGCGTTATCTGTTCGTGTGGACAGAGAAATTTTCAAAAATAGTTATTCATGTCCTAATGCTCAATTCTCGGCCCTACAAAAGGCACAGATATTTGATTTACATACGTTGATTTTATCCTATAACTTTCATGTGATGATTGAAAAATTGGCCCTCCGTTATTAGTCAACTTCAACGTAATGTTTTGTTTTTAGATTCAACGAAGATTTCATAGATAATGTGGCAGACTGGACCAACAGTTACTACGGAGGGCTGGGCATCTCGGTGAGTCGCGTTGTGTTCGTCCACGGCTCCATAGACCCTTGGCACGCGCTCGGATTGACAACTACAGAGGATAACGACGCTCCTGCTATATACATACACGGTTAGTACCTATAATATATTTCCAAGTTCTTCAACTTAGTCCCTTTAAATTCTTACACGTTAGTGTTAAGTGCTGTTAAGTGCTGATATGTGTGATGATGTAAACGTAAACAGTTCACTGTTCAACATAGGCCTCAGTATACAGTGTGGAGATGACAATAAATGAAAATACTCGCAATTCTAATTCATAGGACTACTTTGAAACTATCGAAGAAATCCGAACACTGAAATAAGAAAAAAATTAAACAAACTAAAAAAGCTAAACAAAATAGAACATTTGTAAATAATGTAACAACGTGATCTTTTGGCGCCATTATTGCTCAACACGCTTTATGACTTTGGGTCTAGCGTAAGGAATAATGTGCATTAATTTGTATCGGAAAATAAAATTTAAGAACAAATTTGATGATGGTTTTTGAAATGTCTCTATACCAATACGAGGGTCCTTTACAATGATAGCCTAGTAATCGATAAATATAAACATATGCGAGTATAGTGTTAAATATGGAACATTAAGTCCTGTGACTAAACTATATTGGACATATTTGATCGATTTTCATGCATATTTGTGTCTTGGAATATCATTAGATTAGGTAAGTTTAATTTATTGTCGTATTGTCGTCTTCATACTGTATAATAGAGGATCTGCCATATTTGCCACTTTTAACAGAATTAAGTTGTAGTATCAAGCGACACGTACACCTGACGCAGCTGTTCATTGACTCTCCTTTCTCTTATGGCACCTCCACATTAGTGCCGTGAATTCACGGCACAAGTCGTGCTTTCTACATTCACGGGTTGCTCACAATCTTTCGTAAACCCGCCGCGAAAAAGCTGCTGCTGCAATAATTTTGTTTACTGTGGCAACATATCACTATTTAGATGCTCGAGTGCAGGTGCACTCTCACACTCCGACAGGACAGTAATCCGACACAACCGGATAGCAATCAGGCGCACGACTGTCCGCTGTCATACTTTCTAAGTCACGAAAGTGAAACTGAAGAGCTTCCTGACTTCGGGCTGCTATTGAGAATTTAGTGCTTACCACCTTTAAACCCACAAGGCATTTAAATAAAAAAAAAATGACGGTTTGCACCCCGGGAGTGCCGGCAGAAGTGATAACTTGAACATTAACGTTGTACATTTTTGATATTTTGGAATGGTTAGGGAATAATTTTGCACGAATTGCTTTAATTATCAGTATAAAAGTACTATCATTTATGTGGTAGAATACAATATTTATTTATTGCGCTATCGTACACAAACATGACAATTTATATTACATTAAAATGTTTATCTTTCCGAAAAAACAAACTTCCATCCATAATTTCGACGGCGTCTTACGAATTTTCGATCAGGTCACGTGTCCTGACACGAGTTTAACATTTTTTACCCATTACAGAAAAAGTGTACAACGCCGATAAAGAATTTTTCGTCTTACGAATTTCGATCAGGTCACGTGTACTGACGCGAGTTTAACATTTTTTATCCATTACAAAAAAAGTGTACAACGCCGCTAAAGAAGTTTTCGTCTTACGAATTTCGATCAGGTCACGTGTCCTGACGCGAGTTTAACATTTTTTATCCATTACAAAAAAAGTGTACAACGCCGCTAAAGGAGTTTTCACTTCAAAAAAAGAATCTTTCTCCATCTGCAGTACCTCAGAACCGACCTCAGTTCTTCAAGCTATTGGACACCTCCACTGACTTTATTTACGGAACACAAATATCATTTGAACATTTTAATTGTCCTCAGGTACCGCTCACTGTGCGAACATGTACCCGGCCAGCGAAAGCGACCCTCCCGAATTGACGGAAGCACGTCTTGAGATACGACAGTACCTTGGCACCTGGCTGGGACAACCTTGAATCTGAATTAGTTATAAGTAATATGATATAAAATCTGAATAATCTCCAAAGATATATACTTAGGTTAAATGTGTAAGTAGTTTTAAATTTTAAAGTCTACGTGGTAAAGCCATGCTGCAGTTATTATGGTTGTGTAGCACGAATGCGACGGCTCGACCAGAAAATCTAAACTTTTACAGAATACCAGCATAAAATTGCAGCTTGGTGCTGTTGTGTTCCGTATGGTGAGTGTAGAGAACCGGAGACCATTTTTACTGGAAATGAAGCATTGCGTCTTAATCCTTAGGGGATACAACGCATCTGCATTTTGATTCTTAATCAAGGATATATGTGGATCATAATATCTATACAAAGTAAAGTTACAGCCTATATACGTCCCACTGCTGGGCACAGGCCTCCCTTCATTTCTGAGAGGGTTTCAGGGTAAGGAAGTGTCCGCCGCGCTGCCCCAATGCGTGTTGGCGAACTTCACATGTCTGAAATATTTTTTTTTCTTATTCCTTAGACATGCAGGTTTCCTCACGATGTTTTCCTTCACCGCCGAGCACGTGGTAAATCAACACTTACAATTGCAATTAAAAATTTCATTGGTGCCGGCGAGTATTGAACTCGGGTTACTCACGTTCTGTTATATTTACAGTGAGCGTTACCCGTCTGAGCTGCCACGGCTCTGTCTGCGGGATGTGAATAATCTTTCCTAGATAGTTTTCGGATCGCTGGTGCATGCTTATAATATCGAATGAGACAAGTACAGAACATTCTATATGAGTCCGATTCAATGCGAAAAGTCATGAACTTTCGTAATTATTTATGGTGGAAAAAAAGGTGGAAAATCTTTATGTTAATTAACATTAAGTTGATTCTTGCTTGTACTACGCTTACATCTATAGATCATGATTTTCGGGAATGTTTCCGCGTTAACGTGAATCTTCAATTTAGGGGTAGTAAAAATATTATATTGTTGGGTAAGCCAACAATGTAGGAGTATACTCCTACAGTGATAATGTGGTGAACGTTTGATATTTTTATCTAGTTTGGCAAGTGGCAACTACACAATGATGCTTACTGTTTTTTAGGAAGAAATTAAACAAATATATATTATTTATATCGTACCTTATCTCCAGAATTAAAGTGTCTTTACTGAATTAAAAAGGCAAATAATAATACTATCCAATATATAATATTATTCTTCAAATAGTATTTTATTTAAATAAAGTTTATCAGAAACTTAAAAAATTATTACGAGGAAGAAAATACAATCACGGTGAGGGTTTGAAGCAGTTAATAAAAATACAGAAAGGGATAGGAAAAAAGGAATAAAGTCGCTACAATTTGGTATTTTTTACTTGACATTTATGGCAAAAGTAAACTATTTTATTTTAATAAAATAAATATTTTTATTTTCAGAAAATAAAAACTTGGACGTCGGCACCGCGCGGCAAACCAAGTAGATTAGCAACGGGAAAATCCGTACCTTAATATTATGTGAACGTAGTTTCATGCACATACATTCTATTTTTTTAATATAATATTGCAATATAAATAGCGTTGTTTTAATTACACATAACACAAATAAAATTAAAGACGCATGTAAAAATGTTTAGCTACTCTTATGTTTGTTGAATTTATGTTGTTTTTACTGAATAAAATATTTTAAATTTTTTATAGTGTAAAATATTTTATTCAGTTGAATATCAGTTTGAATAGTTTTAAAATTTTAAATATACTTTAACACGAGTGTACCTCCCCTATTTAGTGGCGGCGTAAGTAAATCCACAATCCCATATCGTCCCGTGGGTGTCGTAAGAGGCGACACTGGGGAAGGAAACAGGCGATGAATAACGTCATCTTCTTGATAGCAATTTAAAATAATACAAAACTGCGGTCGTCATTACGCTTGTCAAGCATGATCACTATGGCAATAAACGTCCCTTTGGGGTAATTTATGGGGGAGGCTTGTGTTCAGCAGTTGTCTATAGAAATGAAGTTTCAATCTGCCGATTGAAAGGCTACATGAATCAATAAAGAGTATCTAAACATTGTTTTGTTTCGTAGATTGCTATGGACTTCAAATTGTATCAGGTTCCACATATGGAAACACCCGGAAGAAGATTTGCTACTGCTACCATTACAAACTGTAGTGCTTTATTATAATAAAAGAATTGTCGCTGTCATTGAAAAATACTGTAGAATTCATTTTGTAAAAATGGGGCAGTATAAAAAGACCTCCAAGTGCGATTCGGGCATATATATTTACCAATTTATTTTTCTCAAAAAAAAGGATTTCGTTTGTTTTGGTCCAAACTACATTGTGCCGCTGCAACTACAACTAATACTGAAAACATGAATCAATGTTTTCAGAATTATAGTCCGTTCGCGTTAAGAAAATAGTGAGTCATCGTTGGCCGCCGGCCTGACCACGCCCCCCAGCCAATTAAAATGCAAGAAATTAGAAAGTCGAGTTCACAGTGACCAGTTGAATTCAGGCTTTCGAACAAAACGGTTGTGTATTTTGCGTGTTACTCGTTCAACATTAAATTTTGAAAATGAATACCTCACCTATTCGAAAGAATAAAAGTGGATCAATAATCCATAGCGGAGAGAGACGCGTAATTTACAATGTTTATAAGTACTTTAAAATGTGTGATTTAAATGCGACTGTGGAGAGCACAGTAATAAATACAGCAAGTGCATGTGGTGTGTCCGAAAATACTATTTATAAAATTATTAAAGAACAAAAGGATACTAACACATTAAAATCACCCGTGAAAAAAAGAGCTCGACTATCGACGGTCGATAAATTAGATGAACTAGACAAATGTGCAATAAGGAGAAAAGTTCACTCAATATATTTAAATAACGACTACCCGACATTGCATGACGACCTGTAGAACAATATTCTTTCATAATTAATGTAACTGGAGAATCTAGCGATACTGATTAGTGATTTAAGTAATTTTAAGAAAATTTGTTTCCATTAAACCTAATTAAATGTTTGAAAAAAAAAAAGAAGAATGTTTCCTCCACTGTGAATACACCTTTACCCTGTAGTTGCACTGATGACTCACTATTTTCTTAACGCGAACGGACTATAGTTGTTTAATAGAGTATATTGTGTTGCATAAAGAAATTTTAAATTCCTAGTTAGTTTAGTTTTAGAGATTATCTCAATAACTAAAAATAAAGAAAACTGTCTAAAACTGAGAGCTTTGACGCCCTCACCCCCCATTTCTTTAAAGAAAACAAAAGAATAAAAAATATATTTTACTTAGCCTGTGTTCCGAAATAGAACCAAGTATACTGGCGAATGCAAATTACGTCATTAATTGACGCCATATTGTACTGATGTGCCGCCGCCATGTTGTGTCGGATATCCCACCATATTAAAAAAAAATTGTGTGTACGCTGAAAGAAGCATGCCAGAATTTGTTTTTATTTATCCAAATACAAAAAATGGCAGAGCTTAAACAGTTAAATCTGTACGATGATAAGATAATAAGAAATCATACTCATTCTTTGTTACTGAGGAAGAGTGGTCAAGAGCATATTCAGGTAAGCTATAGAATTATTGTACTTAACCTAAAAATAAATTATTTGTACTATAAATGATGTTAATTTTTATTACAAATAATGTTTGACAGAGCCAAATTATGGTATACATTTGCAATATGGCGCAAATGTATGATGTCATATGCTGGACAATGTTTTGAAACAAATCACCAGTATGGCGTCGATTTATGACGTAATTCACATTGGCCAGTATACTGGGTTATATTTCGGAACACAGACTTAGTAAACTCTAGGCTATTTCCTCTGTATTTCTTCCCTGAAAAATATTTATAGCAATTATAATTCAGTATTCAACATCCTACACCGGATATGCAAACTTCAGGTCTATATCTCATTTCGCCCACGAGCTAGAGATCCGTGAAGTACTCGGATTGACTGATAGACCAACAGCAGAGTGACAATTTTATTCTTTTAGTACAAAACCCAAAAATCTTTGACAAATAACTATTTTAAATTGAAGTCACTTTCTTCTTTGACAACAAATTTTCAATGTGGTGATATTTTACTATTAAAAAAAATATTCAGCAATTTAATTATAAAAAATAATAAATTATTTTTCAGAAATAGAAGTAGTCAACATAACTATTCCTAAAATTGTAACTTGTTATTATTATATACACACTTGTTTTGTATAGGATTCAAACACGCGTCTCGCAGCGACGCATCCGAACACTTTAGCCTCTGTGCCACCGAGCCATAGATGTTTTATTACTAATACATCGCCGTAGCCAATTCTGATGATGATTAGTAATTTATTAATGATTATGCTAACTACTCAAGGTACAAAAATGTTCTTGAGTGGCAGCCTCTTACCGGTAGGCGAAGTGTAGGGCGACCCCCCATTAGATGGAGTGACGACCTGGTAAGACATTCAGGAAGTCGATGGATGCAGGTGGCTCAGGACCGTGGGGGAGGCCTATATTCAGCAGTGGACTTGTGAAGGGCTGTAATAATGATGATGATGATGCCAACTACACAATTGGTTGAGAACAAGCCTAGATTGTTTAATATATAATAAAACAAGATATAGGAACTAGTGGAGTTTATTAATACCGTATAAACTGAATAATACAAGCAAGAAAAACGTAACAGTTTTTACATAAATAACAATAACTCGTGTTTACGTTCATATTTCAATACAAATTCGTCATTTTACTATTATACCATAAGGATATTATATTACAACCCGCCAAAGTTGACTTGAGAATTCGCGCGAATGATTTAGTGAGCTGTACTAACTGCAAAAAAAAATAGTGTTTGTCGAATACTATCGAGTATCAATACATAGTTTTATTTTTTAGCACCCCGTCACTCAATATATAAATAATGTTAAATTTTAAAAGCTTTCAAATTACATTAAAAAAAAAAAATTGATAATTCAGTCATTGTTACTGGCACTACTTATATCTATCGCACTATTGTTATATTAACAAATAAACAGAAATAACGTAAAAAAATTATGATTTAAAAATTGTTGACTGAGGAGTCGATGATATATGGGGACATTGCCCGTAAGTCTCAAATTAACTTTGGCAACCCGCCAAAGTATAGCGATTTAACAAAACTCTTCGAACCTTGAGCTGTAATAATTATTTCAAGTCATACAATAATATAATGTAGAAAGTGAACACCAAGTAGGTGAATATTAAGTATGAAAGAAATAAGCTTGGTATATTTTATTAACTTATTCGAGTTAAAATAAAAACTTATTATCTAATAATATTTAACAAATAAAATTTATTTGTTCGTATTTTATGCACTGGCATATGACATAAGACTATGTCAAGTTATGGCTTGAACTTACGTGAAAGTTATAGACAGTACAGTAAATTAACAGTAGCTGGTGCGGTTATGGTAACTACAAATTTATTTGAAAGTCATATATCACTCAATTTCAATGAATGTATTATCATGCCTAATTAAACAATATAATTCTTCCAAGTTTAAAATGATTTTTCCGCAATTAATTTTTGCGGCAGAAATGCGCTGGGTACCAGCTAATTTAAAATAAAATTAATATTATAAACCAGCTGATCCCCGCGACTTCGTCGCCTAAGTTACCTCAAAACATCAGCTATATACGTCAGTGAAAGTCCCGTCAGTCGGTTTAGCAGTTTCGGAGATTAACCGGAACAAATAGGCAGACAGACAAAATGTAACAATATGGTTTTTTATATGTACCGTACATACTTTCATATGCATTTAGTAAAACTCAAGTAATTACTATGCTATTTTAATTATAGTCCGTTCGCGTTAAGAAAATAGTGAGTTATCGTTGTCCGCCGGCCTAGCCACGCCCCCCAGCCAATTAAAATGCAAGAAATTAGAAAGTCGAGTTCACAGTGTTGAATTTGCTTCCATTAAACTTAATTAAATGTTTGAAAAAAAAAAGAGAATTTTTACTCCACTGTGAATACACCTTTACCCTGTAGTTGCACTGATGACTCACTATTTTCTTAACGCGAACGGACTATAGCAGGGGTGATAATACCCTTCATTAGTTGGCAAAACCATTTTAATTACACTGATAATTATTACGTTATTCATTAATAGTACGAAAGAAATTAGAAATTTCTTATGTTACAATATAAAAAATATATAATCTTATAAGGGTTTACATTTGATATAACGTAATTAATAATTTAATAATTATTAAACACTAGCAGCCATCTGCCCCGGCTTCGCACGGGCGATATCTGGATTCTAAAACAGCGCCACCTACCGGGTCCAACTATCTTTATAACCTGGCAGTGCATAAAATACAAACAATTTTTTTTTATATTTTATTTTTAAGTATTTGCTTCTTCAAAGGTTGTAATAATTTACAATATCGCAGTTTAATTCGTTTACTGCCAATGAATTGACACGTTTTATTAAATAAATTTAATTAGATAATAGTTAGTTACATTTTGGTGCAATTTCAAATTACGTATAAAATACGTACGTAATATTATACAAATTACGTATAACAGACATTTAATGTATTGCTTTGCATGGCTTTGGACATACAAACAAAGTCGACATAATAATGAGCTAAATTAGTATTTTGACCAAATACTGCAAAATATTTGGTCAAAATTTTTGTTTTTATTATTTAGTAACAATTATGAATTAAATGCTATAAATGAATAAATTCCACATATTTCTTAACACAAATTAAACTCTTACGTTACGCAAGTCACCCAAAGGAAATAAAAAAAAGAATGAAATATCACAATAACAAAGAAAATCATATGGAATGGATCTATCTCTATGTTGGTACCCTAAATATTTTATTTATTTAGTTTCACAAGTATCACAAATGATACAAAAGTTGACATTGGGCGGCATTACAATTGAATAAAACTAAGTTTACTCATTTTATCTCGTTCAAGTTTATTTATTTTTTACTTCAATATTTTAATTCCACATTGTAAATATTTTTTAAAGAAACTAATAAGCCAAAATCTTTTACCACCTTAAACGGAGAATAATTTTGGTCTACAATAAAAGAGTTATTGAAATCTGTCTTTCCGAATATTTTCCTGCCGCCAGCCTACCCAATTATTGCACCAATTATTGCAACCTCAAGCAGGCTCGTGGTACCTAGTCAACGAGACAAAGTATCATGCAAGTTTTCACCACTTGTTGTGAGCATTTGGGTTGATATATCGTCTCTTCTAGAAGGTTTTAAGCAGATGCCTTACGATTTATTTTGTTCATCTGTACAATCCCAATTCAAGACCAGAATATGTCCAACCTGTGTGATCTATTTCACATCGCACAAGAGTGTGCAAATGCACAGTTGTTAAGTGCATGGCAAGACCACCTAAGACCGTCGTTAAAGAAGAGTACGGCCACAGCGACTTGCTGACAGGACGGCAAATAAGCTGCATTGTGCGCCGCTGTGAATTATCGTCTGAGAACGCCGACTGACTCGACGAATACGAAGTTGATGCAAGTGGTTTAACAATTCCGGAACCCTCTTCAGCTGCTCGCCGGATGCCAGTAATGAAAGAGTTTGAGTGGCTGGTAAGCCCGTGGACACAAGAGCAGTAACTCCAGTTGAACAGTTTTTTTAAATACCTACTTATTTGAATTATTGTGACTGATTTTATTTTAAATTTATTGTTATGAATACGATTTTATTTTAACTAAGATGTTTTATTTCAGTTAGGTTTCTAATATCATTGCCAAAAATTAATATAAATATGTTATTTTACTTAAAGAGTTTATTAGTAAAAAAAAAGCTAAAACAGGAGAATGCAAGAGAAGGACAATAGTGGATGAAGCCAAAAATGTATGGTAAGAACAGAGCCATTCAGGAAAATGGAGTAATTACATAAATGTAAGATTAGTAGTAAAAGTTTATTAGGAAAATTTAAGCCCATTTTAACATATTTTAAACAAATCAACAAAGCAAATGTTTATTACATTATCTGTGATTGTTTATTAAATAACAATATGAATAAATAAAATGAACAAAATACGCATGTACTGCGACTTAGAAATCTCTTGTTTTATTTATTATTACCTCAAACGCGATTAAAACAATAATGAACGAAGGTATTTAAGCGACCTTGCGCAACATAATTATGACGTTTAGGTAAAAATGGTCACGTGGGTTCTACGTAACGTTTAGAGGGGGAGGGGGGAGGGTACAGTAAAACGTTACGGTGAGTTTAGTGGGGGGCAGGGAGGGTGAAACATCTTCAAAAATTGCGTTACGTAATACTTGAACGCCCCCTGTAGACAGAGAACCAATATGACAAATAATTTTATAATTTTCAACATCATTCAAGATCAATTCAAGATCAACACGATCACCAACAACAATATTTAAATAAACTAAAAACAACAATTTTAACTTTGTCTTAAAACTAGTGTTGTTAAATAAAAAAATATTAATTAACAACGTCAACATCATAGAATTTTAATAATATTTATTCGCTGTAATTCGTGCAGTGAATACGATGTATAGGAATGCCACCATTTAGTGTGATGTGTGGGGATTGGTCAAGACGCGTTGGAGATTCGTCTTTCGTCCTGCTCGACGATTGTTTCGAGACGTTGCCCTTTCAAAAGTATTTCCGTTGTACTGTAAAAAAAATTAAAATCTGAAACTCCATTGTATACCACTAAATGGCAGTGCTCTACATGCTAACCCAACTCGTAGAATTCATAAGAGATTTTAAGTTATTTAAAAAAAAAATCAATTTGCAAAATGTATGTGGTTTTATTTCCTCTAACTCACACGAGTATCGGTAACGAGGGGTCTTTGACAATCCTCTTACTCCTCGGCCAATGCAGAGATAATAAAACCACATACAATTTGCAAATTAATTTTTTCATTAAAAATAATTTTTTTTAAATGTGTTTTAAAAAAAATATTTCTATATGCTTAAATACTGATTCTGATAACGCCGTTAACGGAAACCACAGGGTTTCTGTTACATGTTGTATATGCCCTAAAAATTTGTGGCCATATATAAACGATACTGGTCTTGTGGTTTACACCATAGTGGTGTAAGACATTCATTTTACATAATGTTATGTTATTGTACTTTAAGCATTGTTTTCATCTTTAAAAATAGATTAAAACTGGTCACATAAGGTCAATACTCACAAGGCTAGCAGAAAAACGATGCCCTGCGTTGACATGGTGAGGTAAAAGATGGAGTTGATATATTCAGTATCCAAAGTCGCCTTGTACAATTGCGAGTAGATCACCGAGGCAAACATAGCTACAGCATTCTCCATCACAGATAGAAACGCGAACGCCACTCCTAAAATTTTTTTTTAAGAATAATTGATTATTATCTAAAAACTGAAAATATAACAGAACGCGAGTAACCCGAGTTCGATCCCCGTCGGCATCAATGAAATTGTTAATTGCAATTTTAAGAGCTGATTTACCACGTGCTAGGCGGTGAAGGAAAACATCGTGAGGAAACCTGCATGTCCGAGGAATAAGAAAAAAAATATTTCGAAGACATGTGTAGTTCGCCAACACGCATTGGGGCAGCGCGGCGGACACTTCCTTGCCTTAAAACCCTCTCAGAAATGAGGGGAGGCCTGTGCCCAGCAGTGGGACGTATATAGGCTGTAACTTTACTTTATCTAAAAAATAAACACTTTAATAGAAATTACCTCAAATAACGACATTTATTTCGCTAAACAGGTAACAATTAAAATATTAAATATAAATAATTTCATTCAGTGCCTCAAGCCTTCTATGCCACCTGCTTCCATCGACTTCCTGCATCCCTAACCATGTTGTCACTCCATCTAATAAGGCGCTTTCTAACCAGTACGTGGCTGCAACTCGAGAACCTTCGTTAACCATCGACTGTCAGTTTAATGAGCTATATTATGGTCGTTCAATTGCTACTTCAGCTTACATATTATATCTAATTTATATATATATAAACACTCACGCCTGTCACCCAGAGGGGTAGGCAGAGACTACACACTTCCATTTGGCACGATCCTGACACACCTCTCTCGCCTCCTTCACATCCATATACCTACGCATACATGCTCGTCGGTTAAGGGTACTCCTAATTTGGCCCGTTTTCAATAAATCGCCAATTTGGTCGATACATTTTCGCCTAGGACGTCCCTTTCCGACTCTGCCATTCACTTCTGCAACATAAATTTTCTTTGTCACTCTTCCACATGACCAAACCACCGAAGCATTCCTTTCTTAATCCTGGTCACAACATCATCTTGCAAACCACACTCTTCTATATTTTTATATATTAAATAAATACTAGTGGTCGTCTATATGTATTGTAACAAAAACTGTGTTACAATTGTGGATCGCACAGGTGAAAACGCGATCGGATAGCCGGCACTTTAAATAGGTCACGCAGTTGTATTTTAATTTACGGCAGTTACTATTTTATAGGCAAATAACAACTTAATATTATATACTGGGAATTACATCCTACGTACATATTACGTCCAGTTTAGTGTTGAATTTCCAAGTTGCATTTTGTAACATTATATAATATGATAATGTTAATAGGATGATTGGTAAAGAATGGTGTGTAGAGACTTAGGAAGCCGCCACAACCATAAACCAATGCAAAACCGAGATCCATGTCATGTTCGGAACTTTTTAAAGTTCATAGGAGTTGGGAAAACACGTTCGTACTCTAATTAGATAACGTCCATTTAAATTTGCTTGATCAGAATTTCTCTTCTGTTTTTTGCAAAATCAACAACACTTACTCAACTTTCCTCCTTTCCCAGTCATGACTTTCTTTCTTTGTGTTTAAGCAATTTGCAGATTGTGATGACGTCAGTCGTAAAATGATACTGCATGTGAAATTTTTCCATATCCTCATCTTCCTTCCCTTCCCAATGGCAGAATGCCCAAATCATTTTTACTTTTAACCGATCATGCGGGGAGATCTGTTCATGATTTTGCCTTGACATATGGTCTGACACAACTGGTTACTTCGCCTACGCGGATTCCAGATGTGGAAGATCATGCACCTTTCCTGTTGGACCTTCTGCTGACCTCTCACCCGGACAGATATCAGATTTCCGTCGACACCCCTTTAGGCTCCTTGGACCATTGTCTTGTACGGAGTGTGGTGCCACTCACGCTGAAATCGCAGTCGCATTCTGCAGGCTGCCGCCGTGTTTGGCACTATAGGTCAGCCGATTGGATGGGATGCGGTCTTTCTTTGCATCCTACCTTTGGGGGCGGGTTTGCTTCTCGCCGGACGATCCCAACCTTGTTGCGGATTCTGTCGCTGATGTGGTACTTCAGGGTATGGAACTTTTTATTCCTTCCTCCGTGGTGCCCATTGGAGGCAAATCTCAGCCATGGTCGCTCCTGTAAAATAGCATCATGCTATGAGCAGGAGTGCTACCAAGCCTGGGCTGACGCATCAGCGTCCCGGGATATAAACACCAGGGCTCTAAAAAGAAGTATAATTCCGCCTCTAGGTCCTTCACAAGAGTCATTGCCAAGGCAAAGTCAGAGCACATAGGCAGAATTGGCGAGAAACTAGTTCGCCTTCCTTCTGGAACCCGTGAATTCTGGTCTCTCGCCAAGGCTGTCCAGGGGAATTTCTGTCAGCCATCTCTCCCATCTCTGCACAGGGAGGACAACTTACTGGCCCACACCGCAAAGGAGAAAGTCGATCTGCTAGGCTCTTTCTTTGCGTCCAACTCGACTCTCGATGACGGGGGGAGTACGCCGTCGACCATCCCACGGTGTGAGTGCTCCATGCCGGAAGTGCAGTTCACACAGTGCTCGGTTCGCAAAGCACTCCTCTCCCTGGACATCCACAAGTCGAGTGGGCCTTGACGGAATTCCCCCAATTGTGCTGAGGACGTGTGCTCCAGAGTTGGCACCGGTTTTAACGTGTCTTTTCCGGTACTCCTACACCCTAGGCGTAGTCCCAAAATCATGGAAGACGGCTTTCGTCCACCCGATCCCTAAAAAACGCGACCGCTTAGACCAGTCCAACTACCGGCCTATCGCCATCACCTCATTGTTCTCCAAAACAATGGAGTCCATTGTAAACTGCCAGCTCATGAGGTACCTTGAGGATCACCAGCTGATTAGTGACCGTCAATACGGTTTTCGCCTTGGTCGGGCAGCTGGTGATCTTCTGGTCTACCTAACTCGCTAGTTACTTAGATGAGCGGAGGCAGTAGAGTCCAAGAGGGAGGCATTGGCCGTTAGTTTGGACATTGCGAAGGCCTTAGATCGGGTTTGGCACAAAGCGCTTCTTTCGAAGCTCCCTTCCTATGGGCTTCCCGAGAAATTGTGCGATTGGATCACCAGCTTTCTTGCAGATCGGAGCATCAAGGTCGTTGTAGACGGTGCAAGCTCCGATTGCAAGCCTATTAATTCTGGTGTTCCACAAGGCTGCGTGCTATCGCCAACGCTGTTTCTTCTGCATATCAATGATATGTTGCAAGCCCGTAACATTCATTGCTTTGCAGATGACAGCACTGGTGATGCTATTTACACCGGCCGAGCCAATATTTCTCGGGAAAACGTCTCCGAGTGCCGGGACAAACTTGTCTCTGAAGTAGAGTCTTTGCTGAACAGAGTCTCGGATTGTGGGCGACTAAATCTAGTCCAGTTTAACCCCCAGAAGACACAAGTTTGCGCGTTAACCGCTAAAAAGAACCCCTTTGTCGTATCTCCTCAGTTTCAAGGCACTCCCCTTGTTGCCTCAGCCAGTATCGGAATCCTCAGCGTCGACAAATCGAGTGATGTGCAGTTTCGTGGTGACTTGGAAGAGAAGGCCAAATTGTCCTCTAAAAAGCTTGGCGTGCTCAGCAGAGCGGGACAGTTTTTCATGCTGGCACAGCTGCTTGCAACTTTACAAGACGCAGGTTCGGCCGCACATGGAATATTGTTCCCATCTCTGGGCTGGGGCTCCTCAGTGCCAGCTCCTTCCACTTGACCGCATCCAGCGCAGAGCGGCTCGATTCACTGGCACTGCGAAGAGATGTTGCATCTCTTTGCATTTTATTTCGCATATACCATGGAGAGTGCTCTGATGAATTGTTTGGATTAATCCACAGCCGCCAAATTTCGTGAACGCACTACGCGGCAAACGTCCCGATGCCATCCACACCATCTGGATGCTTGGCGGTCCACCACTGTACGTTTCAAAAGGAGTTTTCTTCCGCGTACAACCTCTCTGTGTTTATGAATAGTTTACCACCGGCGACTTTTCCGGACCGATACGACCTGGGGACCTTCAAGAAAAGAGCTTACTCCTTTCTAAAGGGCTGGCAACGCACCTGCATTTCCCCTGGTGTTGCGGTTGATCATAGGCGGCGGTAGTCACTTAGCACCAGGTGAGCCGCATGCTCGTTTGCCGCCTTTTCAATAAAAAAATCACACTTTTACCCAAAAAAGCAAATCCTTAAAAAATTCCGAATATCATCCCATTTCGATTGTTCCCTTACTTTCCAGTCTTTTAGACTACTTATCCAACAATAAATTAATTCCTTTTGTTCAAGAAATGGTGTCCTCAACCTCTTCAACTTGGCTTTAGATCTGGCCATAGGTATGGTATGGACAATCATCAACCCACAGTAACGGTATTGCTGGATTTTAGCAATGCCTTCAATACCGTAGGTAATGATTTCCTGCTAGGTATCTGGCATAGGTGTGACATGGACATTACACATGATCTTTGTTTTGACAATGTTCTTCTTAAGGTTCTTCTGCCCATCCGTTGGGAGGCACTACTGAGATCATTGAGCTTAGTGCTTAGGTCCTCCACCAATCTGCCATAAGGACTATATGGTAGGCAAATCGAAGGTGAGTGATGTACTCGCCATTGATTTTAATACCGTAACCTCTCAGTCCAGTAGCTTGAAAACGCCTTCCAATGCAGCGGTGAAGAGTTTCGGGGATATAACGTCACCCTGTCTTACAACTCTCTGCAGTTATGATGGGTTTCATTCTCTGGTTCTGTACTCGGATACCCACCTTGTCTTTTTTTTTTAAATAATAAAGAATATTAACAATGCTGTAAACATTACTAATATTCCCCTTAATCACTTGTGGTAAGCTTAAATTGCTTGTGTTACGAGTGGTTCATGCCAGTAGTCGAATGGCGGATTCGAACCTACGACCTTTGTCTATACTATACAAACACTGCAGCACTTCGATATACGGACAGTCAACTTGGCACCGCCCAAATTTTGACGGAATCAAAGGCTTTCTCATAATCTACATACGCAAGGCAAAGTGGCAGATTGTACTCTCGCCTTCGATTGTACACTCTGTCTTCTGTACAACTCGCTGGGGTATGTATGTGGTCTTTGGTGCATAAAGCCTTTTCGGATACCGGCTTATTCGGGAGGCTGGAAGACTGCGTGCGAGACGATTCGTAATGACAGGAAAATAGCAGGTAGACGCGGCTCAGAAAGGAAATCGGTCCGTAGTTCTTCAAGCAATGTTGCCTGTTGACTGTCGTGTGTCGAGTGTTCTTGAAGCACAAGACCACCGCATTTCTGCCCGCCTCTGTAGTAGTATCACCATGGAGGATGGAATTAAAGAGCTTCTAAAGGACTTCAAGCACCAGTTTTTCACCCGCTTTCAGAAGCTCCGCCGTAATTCCACCCGCGTCTGGGGCCTTGCCATTTTTAAGGTGCTGGAGAGCCATTCTAATCCCGCTCAGACTGACGTTCGGGATATCATCGGAATAGTGTCGGATAAGACTTGCTCTTGGATCGTTACTCACACACACTCACACTACGATATCTAAAGTGTCCTGGAAATGATTCTGCCACACTCGGTCTTCAGCTTCAACAGTTGGCTCTTTCTGGCAGACAGATCTCTGACAAAGACTTTGAAGCCCTGGTTCCGCTCGATCGCTTCTTTAATATGAGCTGTATTGAAGTTGCTTAAGTCCCACTGCATTTGAAGATCTGTCTGTTTAGTTTATACACTATACAGCCTGTATGCTGTCAAAGCTGCTGAAGACTGTAGCTTTATTTCCCGTCTAACAGCCAAGAGATTAAAAGTGTGTTCAGAGAGTTTTTGTGTTCTTCTGTGACGGATCTTGCAGCATGTAGCTCCGACAGCATGAACAGTTTCCACAAGCTTGTCATTCATATCGTTCACTGCATTACAGTCTTCTAGGCATTGAAAATGTTTTTCAAATGTTTCAAAAATTTTCAATGACTAGAATGTGAAAGAACACATAGCCGGGTTCGAGGATTACCGTGTCCTCCCCTTTTCTTCGGATCTCATTTACTCCTATAATATTCCAGTGCAAATTATCTCTTCTTTCAGCTCCAGGATCTTCTCGTCAGTCCTCAGGGTGCGTGAATTTTTGCCAGGTCAAGTCGTCTAAGGGTCAGCGCAGACCGAACTGCAAAATGCTCGCGCATGCTCGAGCAAAATTTTGACTACTCGACCATGCAGGCGGCATCCCCGCGCCTCCGTGAGCAAGATCCATTGAAAGTGCTCTGGGTTGCTAAGGGGGCGTGCGTACCCAATTTGATTCCAAAATCCGACGTTGAGAGACGTGTTCAATATGATCGATTGAGACTCGATGTACATGTACATGAAGAACATATTAATGGAATCAGACGTCAGAAAATTAGAAGAACAGTATGGGTAGAAGAAACGTGGAGATTCTTTCCTAAGCATTGGCTTTTAACATACGATCGCTGTAAGTTGGACTTGATTTATTGTACAGATATTCAAAACGCTGCACCAAACTTATCAACTTTTCTTCGTCCATGATTCCGACTTATGTGACGCGCTTATATAAACTAAAACGTCCAAACAGTTTTTTCGCTGCGGCAATACTGAGCGCGGGCGGTGGCGGTGCGAGCGCGGTCGCGCGCTCGAACATGCATCCTGCAAGCTCGAGCATGGTCGAGCATCACGTTTGGACGTGTATATAATTTTGCACTGTCTGTCAGTAGTCATAAAACTAATATTTTAGTGTTCTCAGAAAATGCTCTGCTCTGCTCTTTGTGTGCGCTGACCCTAAGGTGGCAACCAAACCTCCACCGGAGATTCTTAGCAGCACCTGCTCAGCTGTGGTCGCCACGAATAGCGAGGCCGCCGGGGACATGATACTGTTGCACCGTTTGGCAAGTGGGTTGGCAACCGCAATTTCTTATTATATACTCTTGCTGTTATCAGAACAATGTTGCTGTCCACCTCCTGTCTCTTTCGGCTCTTACGACCCCCCACGAAAAGATATGAGGTAGTGGCTATCGCACTACGCGGTATTTACGGTTCTTGAAATAAGACTGGAATTTCTTACCCCAGCCGATTAAGTGTTCAGTCCTTACATTTGTTCAAGTCACAGGTTAAAGATTTGGTTAAAGGTCTGCTTGTCTCTCTTCCTCTTTTTATTTATGACAACTGATCTACCGAAAGTATGTTCTCTTTAGTCATAAGTTGGTATCCTTTCTTATTTTAGTGCACCCAGTTAATCTTTTTCTTATTTATATAAAATTATTTTTCTGGGTTATCTCGAATAGATATTTTATGTGGCAATAACACTGCCTTTTGTTTTTCCCACAATATTTGTTTATTTTTGATATATTTATCTTACCTCGGTGTACAATACTGTATTGTATAGTAATGGTAGTAATATTACATAAAACTCTGGTTCACTCATGGGCATAAAAACTATCCTAGCTCTCAAGTTGAACCAATCTGCACACGGTTTGCAAATTTGATTAAAATCGGTTAAGTAGTTTAGGAGTCCATCGCGGACAAACAACGTGACACGTTATATATATATATATATATATATATATATATATATATATATATATATATATATATATATATATATAGTATGTAGGGTGGAGCAGTCACGAAATTTAGTAGTTATTGTGGATTAAACAGCATTAGCGATTAGCGAAAGTTTTAGAGATTCTTCAAGTGATTAGTTTGAATGTTACCTCTTTCGGCTGGCGGCAGCACTTTCGAGGTCATAGAGCGGATAAGTGGGGCCACGCATGGGCCCACCGCTGCTGCAGTCGCACCGACGTACAGTACGCTGCCCGTCGTCGCGTGGGCATATATCAAATGACCAGCGATATGCGCGCCAGCTCCAAGCATTATTATCACCTGCAATGATGTAAGGCATTAGAAACAAGAAGACACAAAATATGTTTATTTACATTATAGCTATTTGCTTACAATAATAACATATTATAGTTTATACATAGTAGAGCCACGCTGCAGCAATATTATGGTTGTAGCACGAATGTGTCGGCTCGACCGGGGAAGGGCCACGCTCTCACAAAATACCAGTGTAAAATAGCAGCTTAATGCTCCTGTGTTTCGTATGGTGAGTGTAGAGAACCGGAGACCTTTTTTACTGGAAACGAGGCATTCCATCCTAGTCCTCACGGGTGACAACGCATCTGCATTTTGATTCATAATCGAGGATAGATGTAGATGTCTATGGGCTACAGCAACCAATTACCATCAGGTGGACTGTGTGCTCGTTTGTCACCCTATCCTATAAAAAAATTATAAATTCGATTCCCAAATATAATATAAATTAATTATAAGACAAAGAAGAATTAATATAATATAAAGTTAGTTCCCAACTCCGCAAAGTCGCGGAACTTACAATGAAAATTATGGTCTGCGTGTACTATCTTCGAATTTGTTCGAATTTAAAAAAAAACTTTACCTCTACACTAGGATTTTATATCGTGGGGGCAGTTTACAAACATACATTTTACGAGGACAAACATCCAGACCCGGATCAATTATTTGTAGGCCATACAAATACTTGTTCCGTGCGGGATTCGAACCCGCAACCCCTAGCGCAGCACTCACTGCTAAGCCACTGCGCCACGGAGTCGTCATCTTGGCCGGGCTGAAGTTAGTCTCGCGCGGCTGGGAAGAAGGAAGATATAGTTTTTAAGAACAAAATGGTAACAAGAGGATTGGGAGAGTGAGCGCCAACTAAAACTAGAGATGCGAACACGCGTATTGCGCGGTTACATTTACACGGATTAAACATGTTACGTAGAATCGATTATCGTTATTATCGATTACGATTCAATTTCATTATTGAAGTGAATTTTTTTTAGAATCGCGATTTGAAACTCGATTAAACGAAAATGCGACACTAATAAAAGATATAATAGGATTTAGCATGTGAGAGATTTATATAGTTTCTTATCATCTCGGTTTCCGCCTTGTGCTTTATGGATGATTAATATCACTTTTAACTGTTAAAATAAACAGTTAAAATTAACAAATTTATTACATGAATAAAATAATCTTAACCAATCCATTCATGACAAGCCACGATTTCATAACTTATTAATTTATATTAAATTAGTAGTATTTTACGTACCACCTCAAGAGTCAAACAATTTTTGTTAGATAAATGAATTGACTTTACCTATTAAATAAAGTAGATTTTACGCTATTACAAAGCAATTTTTCTCGTAACTTTCTAAAGGTTTCACTTCTATCGCGTGTGAACTGCATACATGTTTGTTTTATTTTTCATTGGTGTGTAAATACAACATGTCGTTTAAAATACAGTGATTTTTTTGGTATTACATTCCATTAAAAAAAAGAATACAATGGGCGGATTTAATGCATTCTCTACCACTCAGTCAATACACATTATGTGTAACAAAATATATCATGATATAATATTGTAAGTAAATACATAAATATCCGTTTATTTTAATTCTATTTTATGATGATATGTATCAATTTTATTGAAAAATTTAAATTTATATTATTTTGGGGTTACTGACAGAATTTGTTGTCCAACTAATATTGTGTATTTACTACATATTCAAACTGTTTATAGTAATTCTCTATTAAATACTATTGTTTTATCGAAATACATTAAGATATTTTCATTATAATAATAATTTTCAATATAAATAATCGATATAAATGAAAAAATATTGCTTCCGAAGTTAGGAGAGATTACGAATTAGCACAACTCTATAGACTAACGTCTGCATATGCGCAAAAAGCCAACTTCAGCCAGGCCAAAAAGGAATGCGTGGACAATAAGTATTATAATCACGCTTTACACGTAAGTGCACACGCACTTACGCGGTCTATTCTATCCATGGTGGTCCACACACACACACATATTAAAAGATCGGTGGTAAACTTAGATATAGCGTAAGGGAAATGGGAGTAGTTAGCTCTAGCCTGATACGAATTTAGTAATCGATCCTAACAATTTAGATATTTTTAACCGACTTCAAAAAGGAGAAGGTTCTCAATTCGAGTGTTGGAAGGCTGGAAAATAGGGAGAAAATTTTCATATTGGACTACTGTTTAGGAATTTCATATGATATCTTCGCAGGAAAAGAACAGATTTGAATGATTCTTTTTCTCTTATATAGGTTATACTTCAAGGGCGGTCCAATATAAATTTGGATACAAACTTATACTTAAAATAAAATTTCAAAAAATTGCTTCAATTAGCATTTTTAATTTTTAATACCCAAGCAGACCAGCCCCAACAAACAACACTTATTCGAAAATATGACAAATATAGCAGTCATCATCCACTCTCTTCTACCATTTTTAAGGGAACAACCCCTCACTGACCCATAACATACACAAATCTATCAAACACTATACAGCAGGACCTCTGTAATCCGAACCCCGTCTAATCCGAACACCTCTGTAATCCGAACACGCCCCCACCCGCGCTTTTTTCACTCCCCGCAATCGCCGCGTCTGCGTCTCGCCAATTGCTTACCAAATGTCAAGTAGGTGTCACGCGTATTTGTTATTGTCCGCCATTTTGTGTTGATATTGCGTCACTCGTGCATCTCGACAGTTATTTGTGTTTTTACATCATGGCTTCGACGCCAAAGAAAAGGAAACACGTTACCCTGACTATTTCTCAAAAATGCGAGATCTTGGATCAAATCAAGGAAGGTATTTCTTTTAGTTTTCTTGCGCTGAAGTATGGTGTTGGCAAATCTACGATTTTTGATATTAAGAAGAAGGAAGAACAGATACGATCTTACGTTGTGAGAACTGATAAGGGGCCAGGTGCTCGAAAGACTTTAAAAACGCCCGAAAATCCACAACTTGAAGATGCATTGATTACGTTGTTTATAGAACAACGACGAAAAAACGTTCCCTTGTCAGGTGATATTTATTAGATATTTGATATTTTATTTAGAGGCGAAATATTTTCATGAAAGGCTTGGGCGAAGAGAGTTTTCTGCCAGTAAAGGTTGGTTGGAAAAATTCAAAAAAAGACACGGAATACGACAACTCAAAATAACCGGCGAGAAGTTGTCTAACAACGAAGACGCCGTAAAACCATTCCAGGATAAATTTATGGACATAATCACGGAGAAAGATTTGTCCGCAGAGCAAAACTATAATGCAGATGAGTCTGGTTTTTATTGGAGAACAATACAAGACAAAACGCTGGCATCTGACTTAGAAAGTTAGAGCCCCAGGTTCTAAAGTTTTCAAAGAAAGAATAACATTCATGTCCTGTGCGAATGCTGCTGGGACGCAAAAACTGCTTTTATTGGTCATTGGCAAAGCACAAAAGCCACGTGCTTTTGCATCTGTACGAAAGCTACCAGTACACTACATGGGGCAAAAGAATGCATGGGTGACGAGACCTATATTTCTAGAGTGGTTTAAAGGATACTTTATCCCTGAAGTAAAAAAATTATTATCTAAGAAGAATCTACCACTGAAAGCGATATTACATTATCAAGAATGCGCCGGCACATCCGCTTGAGGAAGACCTGCAAACCATTGATGAAAATTTCACAATTTTATACATGCTTCCCAATTGCACAGCTCTCATCCAGCCAATGGACCAAAATGTTATTCAAAACATAAAGGTGAATTACAAGAAAAAACTTTTTTTTGCACAACAGGAATTGGATTCTGAACGTACTGTATCCAATATCCTTAAGAAGACCAATATGAAAGAAGCTGTTTTCTCATTGGCTAAAATTTGGAATCAGTTGAATGCGAACCTAATAAACAAATCTTGGTTACCCTTGTGGCCTCAATTAAACGTCGAAAAACATACAGACGTTAACTTTGAACCCGAAGATGAGGTTCCCTTAGCTTTTTTCGTTAATAGAGGCTTTTCTGAGAATGCAATTAATAACTTCTTACTACGCAATGATGACCTAAATGAAACTGAACCTCTTACTGATGATGAAGTATTAAGGCAAGTAACGCAGGAATGTGACGGCGAAAGTGAAGAAATATCGCACGTTGAACCAGTAGCAAGCGTTTCCAATTCAAGCGCGGTGTCTGCCTTTAATACATGTCTTGAATGGGCTGACCAAGTGGTTTTAAATTTCATAATATTAATAGTTTTATTCCATAAAAAATACCCTATTTTTTTGTACTATAATCCGAACGCTCCACGGATCCGAACGGGGGGTAAATTTTCGGGGTTCGGATTAAAGAGGTCCTGCTGTATAAATATATATTTAATACAATAATAGTGATTAATACACATTTTACTCACTGTGTCCCTCCAGTTGAAGACCTTGGTGAACAAAGGTATACCGAACAGCATCACTATCACGTACGCAGAACTGAGATATGTCCTGAAGTTGCTGAAGTCAGTAGCGTCCCATTCGAACATGTATGTTGTGTAAAGATACATCATTGGTCTCTCATCTGGAAAGTAAGATCTTTTTTCAAAATCTAAGTGGCAAATGAAGTTACAGTCCATTTAATGGTAAGTAAAGTTTAATGCTGTCGTATTTTGTATTTTTTTTTAGGAGAGGGGCCAAACGAGCCTACGGTTTACCTGATGTTAAGTGACTAACACAGCCCATGATCAACCGCAACACTAGGGGAATTGCAGGTGCGTTGCCGACCCTTTGGAAAGGAGTAAGCTCTTTTCTTGAAGGTCCCCAGGTCGTAGCCGTCCGAAAAAATCGCCGGTGGTAAATTATTCCACAGAAAGGTCGTACGCGGAAGAAAACTCCTAGTGAAACGTACAGTGATGGACCGCCAAGCATCCAGATGGTGTGGATGGTATCGGGAGGTTTTCTGCGTGTGTTCATAAAATTTGGCGCCTGGGATTAATCCGAACAATTCCTCAGAGCACTCCCCGTGATAGATGCGATAAAATACGCAAAGAGATGCAATATCTCTTCGCAGCGCCAGTGAATAGAGCCGATCGGAAAGCACTCGTTCGTCGACGATTCGAGCCGCTCTGCGCTGGATGCGGTCAAGTGGAAGGAGCTGGTACTGGGGAGCTCCAGCCCAGAGATGGGAACAGTATTCCATGAGCGGCCGAACTTGCGCCTTGTAAAGTAAGCGCCTTGGTACTGGGAAAACTTGTATGGTGAGTGTAGAGAACCAAAGCCCCTTTTTACTGGAAACGCGGCATTCCATCTTAGTTTTTAGAAGAGACAACACATCGGCATTTTGATTTTTGATCAATAGTATAAATTTTTACCATCAGCTGGACTACGAGCTTGTTTCCCCCCTTATTACAATAAATTGATACTGCAGTTCATGGAAACTTGCAACCAACTTCAGGCAAAGAAGCTGTTAATGCGTTTACAACACAGAAGACTAAAATGGCTCAGTCCGTAATTGAACTGGTTCTATATGCTCTACAAGCTAGAAGGCAGCAGTGTACTCCACTGCTGTTTGCTAGCAGCAAATAAGTGAGGTAATATCTAAGTAGAAATTAACCTAATGATGGGCATAGTAAAACTACAATATATCACCATCTGTCTAATTAAATAATAAAACTCTGGAGACTAATCTTTATTTATAGTCACCTAAAACATTGTAGGCAGATTTACACTCATATACCAATAGATTGCCTTAGTGGTATGATATTTTGTTATTAAGTTACAATCTATTTATAACACTGTCTGTGTCCTGAAATCTAGTTAAACTAAAATATATGTTTCTACATCTGTCCACAGAAGTTTTCGAGACATGGGCTTCTTCCATTGTAGGAACAATTTATTTTTATCGCAATGCTAAGCCAAAGATTTCTATGTATACGACTAGGCGGGCTTTGCGGTCAAATACGTAGTAGGGCCATGCTGCAGCTATATAATGGTTGTAGCTTGAACGGGTCAATTCGACCGGGGCAGGACCACGCTCTCACAAGAATACCGTAATATAGCAGCTTAATTAATGCTGCCGTGTTTCGTATGGTAAACGTAGAGAACAGGAGACCTTTTTTATACTGGAACTGATGACTATGGGCATCTACTTACCATCAGGTGGACTACTATGTGCTCGTTTGTTACTCTTATTTTATGACGTTCTATAATGAATGTTGCGTTCGACAATCCAACACCGATTGTGGTTAATGTGACCAAGAAAATGCTGTCAATATTATCCCCCGGTGGAACCGAACCATTCGTGCTACAAACATTACATAGCTACAACGTAATTCACCGAATCTTAGTACACAATGTATTAAGGCTGCACAACCCGCCTACTAGTAAACATTTTTTTTATAGAAGATGGGTCAAACGAGAATACGGTTCATCTGATGTAAAGTGACTACCGCCGCCCATGAACAACTGCAACACCAGGAGAATTGCAGATGCGTTGCCTAATTTTTAGAAAGGAGTTGGCCAGTTTAGAAAGGCTGCGCACTGTTACCAGTCCATAAACTTGCTGTCATTTTTCAATAGTCACCCTCTTAGCACACCCACAGGACATAGTGTGATGAACTCCCTTAAGGCACCACAAGTAATACACATAGAAAAATATCACTCACCTCTTTGGAATGTATAGAAAGCCATAGAAATGAGCAGAAACCAAAGGAGAATCCTCCTGTTATTGGGCCGTTTCTTCGATAAAGTAACTAGGGTCTGACTGATGTTGCTAAGGTCAAAGAAGTCCGAAATTGGATTCGTCAAGTTGGCTTCACGTAGAGACTTCTGCTCGGGCCTCGTCTGCCATTTCAGAAACAGAATGCAGTAAACTGTAGCGATGAGCATCAGGCAAGAGTTGATAAGGAACATTATCGTAAAGGATTTGTTGACTACTTTAGTGTATAAGAGGTTACCTGAAAAACATACATCTATATGTATATAAATAAAATTGAAGAATTGTCTGTAACGTCTAAATAACTACCTTATTTGCATGCCATTAAGATATGAATAATTATTTTCAAATTTTTAACTGTCTGTCTGTCGGGGCTTATCTTTGGAATAGCTGCACCATTTGTAATGAAACTTTACGAACAGATAGAGAACAATGCCAGAAGTGATCTAAGTAGTAGATATTTTATCCGAAAACTTGTAGATTAAAAATGCGAAATATTCATTAATTAATGGTCTTTGATTATCTTTAATTTAAATAACGCCACATTAATATGTCATACCCAAGCAAAGCCATCGCAGCAATATTGCTATCAATTGCCAAGTAAATACGCTGGGGTTTCGAACCCAGGGCATCATGATCAGCAATTTTGAGCTTATAATAGGTACACATCCTTATAGGTGGAACTTTTTCTCCAATGTTTTAAAATAAAGGATTATTAAATAACATAAAAACAAAAAAGAAAAAAATAATATACAGTTAAACTTAGTAATACAACAGACTTTTCATAAATTAATATATTGATTCCTGGCATATATATCCATTCCTAAAGAAAAGAAAATATTTTCTAACATAAGACTGGTTAACTTAGAGAAAAACAGACTAGACGTCAAACACAGGCATGCCCTCCCTCAAAGTACAAGTCCATATTAAAACTAGATGAGGTCAGACACTTTGCCAATCTGAATCAATTGCGTAAGTGAATACGCTTCGAGAAAAATGAAAAACTGTTCAGTTTTCTGCGGGTTAAAATGCCTGAAACATCAAATTTATAGAAAAATCGGAATGGTTCTCGTGCTGATCTATTGGACATCCAGTCCAAACATGAGTCTACGTACGACCTAATAATGCCCTTTAAATAGTTTAGTAATATCTTACTTAAGCGAAGCCGGAAGGAATGTGTTGCTACTATAGAGGGGTGCCTTTGCCAGAAACCTTTATAAGTATTTCAACCTCTCATACCTACAAGAGAGATATGTATTTTTACATTATATATAAAAAATATATATATATAAAATTTTATATTATTATATACCTATTTTTATTAATTAAAATCTATCAAAAATCTGCAGCTGAACATAGGTCTCCCTCCAAGAGTTCTTCATATTTGCCATAGTTCTCACGCTTGGCAGACGGGTTGGCGGTCGCAGCTTATTTTGAGCTTAATAATGATAATAATAATATCCTCCAGACCGAATTTCAGTCGCGGCGGCCTGCCTCAACGGAGGCTAGCCATCGGCGCAGAACAGGATTAAAGTATAACGAGGCGTTGTTGTACTTACAGGTATTATCAGCCTGACCAGGTATATTAGCCTGACTCCAATAAAACAGACACTCTAATAGTTTATTCCTGCACACAAGTTTATTTATTTACTTACACAACACTTACAATTCGATATTACTTACTATAATTCTATTATTATATACTATTTATTATTTTTAATCACTTATATTTCGCGGAGTAAAAAGGGTGAGCGTGGCACGAGCTCCCGCAGCGAATGCATATAATTACTACTGACTAACTTGACCGGTAAAGCAGGCACAAGTACTTCGATACAAAAATATTGTTAACAACAAATCGGTCGATTCATGCGGAAAAGTTAGTAAGTAGGATTTCTTAAGTGATTAATTAATTTTACATTAAGTTGTTGAATTTATACAAAAAAAATTTATTATAATTTAGAATTTTGATTTTATGAAATTAATTTACTTTATATTATACTGTATTAACATTAAAATTTATTTAATACACATCACCTGTGCCACATCACTCCCCTGCCGAGACCGTTTCACGGGCGATAATAGTCTGGAAATCGCACTACTCTTCCGCTTAGTGTTTTTTTTAGAGTATTCTCACTTTGACCAGTTGTGGGAGCTTGGGTTTCCTTTTCTGTAGGTGTTATTTCCTCTGGATAAAGAGATGATCCACTGCTGTAAAGGTATGCAGGCTTGAGTCGGTCTATAGTAACCGTACTTTCCATACCTTTGATCATCAATTTGAAGGTCTTAAGACCCCTTTCCAGGACTTTATATGGTCCTGAATAAGGAGGTTCCAATGATGGTATAGCTGGACCCTGACGTAAGAAAACGTATTCAGCCGTCTGAAGATCTTTAGGGATGTAGAAGGTTTTAGTTCCGTGCCATGTAGCTGGGCGAGGTCTTAAATTAGCCATGTGACGTCGAAGGCGAGATGCGAAATCCTTGATGTCGGCGGTGAAGTCTGGAGAGGGAACGAAGAATTCTCCTGGTAACCGTAAAGGTTCTCCGTATACCAATTCTGCAGCTGATGTTTTGAGGTCCTCTTTCCAGGCGCTTCTTATACCTAGAAGCACAAGTGGAAGGATTTCTGTCCACTGCGGGTTATTGTGGCACCTGATTGCAGTTTTTAGCTGACAATGTAGTCTTTCTACCATACCGTTGCTTTGTGGGTGGTATGAAGTGGTTGTAGACAACCTGGCACCGATGAGAGCTGCGACGGCCTGGAATAATTTTGAGTCGAACTGCCGTCTCCGGTCTGTGGTGATCTTCTGTGGGCATCCGAAACGGGCTACCCAACCGCTGATTAAGGTTTTGGCGCATGTTTCCGCCGTGATTTCTTCTAATGGGTAGGCCTCAGGCCATCGCGTATATCTGTGATGACGGTGAGGCAGTACCTGTAATGAGATGAAAGCGGTAATGGCCCTACTATATCCATGTGGATATGAGAGAAACGTTGTGATGGAGTAGGGAAAGTGGAGTAAGATGAAGAGGTATGGCGGTTGATTTTGCTGCGTTGGCAATCTGTGCACTGCTTTGTCCATTCTTTGCAGTCTCGACGAACACCGGGCCACACGAATCTTTCGGAGATGAGCTTTGCTGTGGCTGAAGCTCCGGGATGACTAAGATTGTGCATTTGGGAGAAAACTTGTCTTCTGAATCTTGGAGTAATATATGGCCTCGGAGTGTGTGTTGAGATATCACAATATATCGTAGCTTCGGGTGACTTAATCTTTTCTAATCGAAGCGCTGTTCCCTTATTGATTAAATCCTGCAGTTCAGGGTCTGAGTTCTGATCGTTTGCAAGATCTTCATAGTTAAGGGTTTCAGAGATAGTCTCAACACGTGACAACGCAAAATGATTTCTTAAATTTACGCGAACACTACACATTGAATAAAACTAAATTTACGGATTTTATCGCGTTTATTTCACTACTTTTACTTATTTTTAATTCCCGACGTTTCGGGTGCTTTACAGCAACCATGGTCACGGGGGGGGACTGAGATGTTTGACGTCCCAATGTCATAGTTAGTCTGGCTACCTTCCGTTATTTGAATATTAATTTTTGGTCCGATTTACGCAAAACGAGCTTATAGTATCATGAAGTCTTGCAGTGTGAAGCTCGTTTTGCGTAAATCGGACCAAAAATTAATATTCAAAAACTGAAGGTAGCCGGACTAACTATGACATTGGGACGTCAAACATCTCAGTCCCCCCCGTGACCATGGTTGCTGTAAAGCACCCGAAACGTCGGGAATTAAAAATAAGTAAAAGTAGTGAAATAAACGCGATAAAATCCGTAAATTTAGTTTTATTCAACGTGACCACGCATCAGCAACAGTGTTATCACAGCCTGACACATGTTTGATATCCGTGGTAAATTGAGATATGAAGCTTAAGTATCGGTGTTGGTGTGGAGAACAATTGTCTCTTTTTGTGACAAACGCAAAGGTAATTGGTTTGTGGTCGGTGTACACCGTAAAATGCCTGGCTTCGACCATAAAACGAAAGTGTTTGATAGCTTTGTATATTGCCAATAATTCTCTGTCATATGCACTGTATTTGTTCTGTGCTGACGTAAGTTTTCTGGAGAAAAACGCTAGGGGTTCCCAGCAGTTTCTCACTTTTTGCTGTAGAACGGCTCCTATGGCTTTATCAGATGCGTCAGTGTATAGTGATAATTCTGCGTGAGGATTTGGATGTGCTAACATGGTGGCATCAGACAGCGAGGATTTACAATCTTCGAATGCCTTAAGCATCTCGCGGCTCATGACTACCGGTTTGGATCCTTTAATATTTTTGCCAAATAATGCATCAAGAAGTGGAGCTTGTGTACTTGCTGCATCCTTCAAACACCTACGGTAATAGTTCAGCATACCGAGGAATCTTCGGAGTTCTTTAGCTGTTTTTGGTAAAGGGAAGTCTTTGATCGCTGCCACTTTCGTCTCCATTGGACGAGTTCCCTGCGCTGAAATGTGGTAACCCAAAAAGTCTACTTCCTTGACACCTAATATACTTTTAGAAGTATTTATGAGTACTCCGTACTTTTCAAGTCGTCGAAAAAGTGTCTTAAGGTGTTCCATATGCTCTTCTTCGGTATGTTATATATATTAATATGTCGTCAAGATATCCAAATGTGAAATCTAGTCCTTGGAGTACCTCATCTATGAATCTTTGAAATGTCTGGGCTGCATTCCGGAGGCCAAACATCATGAATGGGAACTCGAACAACCCAAACGGAGTCGTGATCGCTGTCTTTTCGATATCACTCTCAACTACAGGGATCTGGTTGTAAGCCTTCACTAAATCTAATTTGCGGTATATATTACAACCAGCAAGCTGATGAGCAAAGTCTTGTATGTTTCTGAGTGTGTAGCGATCCGGGATGGTTCGTGCATTTAAAGCTCGATAATCACCACACGGCCTCCAGCCATCGTCTTTTTTACGTACTAGGTGTAGCACTAATGGCTGCCCTGGTCTTTTCCCGACTTAAAATTACAAGGTGTTGTGCATTTCGTTGAATTAACACCGAACTTTCTGTGGTACCAACATATACGTTGTCTGAGCGTCACGTCGGGGTCACCACTGTAGCCGTGGAAGAAAAAGGGGAGATCTCCCGCCGGGCAAGGTGTTCTGCCCGGGGAGCGGCCAACACTCGGTGTGATAGTTCGGAGATGTTCTATATATACTGTTTATGATTCGGAATTTTGATAGCGTGATTTAGGATTCGTTGTCTTTCGCTTGCGGCGCGACGACAGCGCCGCCACATCACCCCCTGCTCAGACCGCAGGTCGATAGTGCAGCCTCGTTGTCGACGTGCAATTGCCAGGAGATTGCCTTGTAGTCTGCGGTGAGTCGAGAAGAAGGCAAGTAATCTGCGAGAGTGCCGTGAAGCAGAGGCGAGCAGTAAGGCTCAGAGCCGTGCCGAACACTGTATGGCGCAGAGAGTAGCTTGAAGGAACAGGAAGCATTATTATTCCAGTGCTGCGATGAACCTTGTGAAGCTGGATGACTTGCAGGATATGAAGACTGCAGACGATATCTGCTCGGGAGCGAATGGGTGAGGTATTTGATGAAGCTTGAAGTTTCTGAAGGTTGTTTTTGGTTGCGTGTTCAGATCACGTCGGGGTCACCAGTATAACGAGGCGTTGTTGTACTTACAGGTATTATTAGCCTGACCAGGTATATTAGCCTGACTCCAATAAAACAGACACTCTAATAGTTTATTCCTGCACACAAGTTTATTTATTTACTTACACAACACTTACAATTCGATATTACTTACTATTTCTATTATTATATACTATTTATTATTTTTAATCACTATATTTCGCGGAGTAAAAAGGGTGAGCGTGGCACGAGCTCCCGCAGCGAATGCATATAATTACTACTGACTAACTTGACCGGTAAAGCAGGCACAAGTACTTCGATACAAAAATATTGTTAACAACAAATCGGTCGATTCATGCGGAAAAGTTAGTAAGTAGGATTTCTTAAGTGATTAATTAATTTTACATTAAGTTGTTGAATTTATACAAAAAATATTTATTATAATTTAGAATTGTGATTTTATGAAATTAATTTACTTTATATTACACTGTATTAACATTAAAATTTGTTTAATACACATCACCTGTGCCACAATAGTGCCCAAGTGTATGCGCAAGCACAGGTGCACTCTCTATTCCCTCACTGTCATAGCCCGATGCGATGGTAAACCGACACGACCGGAGAGAGATCAGGCGCAGGACCAACGGCTTTACGTGCTTTCCGAAGCACGGGGGTGAGACACCGCCAACTTCCTGACTCCGGGCAGCTACTGAGAATTTCTTGACAGAAAAACTCAATAATTATTGATTTTTTTGGCCATATGGGAGTTTCGAACCCAGAACCTCATGATCAGCAATTTTGAGCTTATAACAGGTAACAACTATAATGTTGTCCAAATTGACACTATTTTTCTATCCTTACAAGTGGAACTTTTTCTCCAATTTAAAAAAATAAAAGATCATTAAATAACATATTTATTCTTGATAGGGTTTTAATGCCTTCTTTTAACTGTACCATTATTAAAATGGTTAGTTTTTAGACGTAAACATCTGTTCTTATGAATGTATTAGGAGACAGATAAATTTGTAGTTTTGTACGTGGTAGATCCATGCTGCAGCTATGCTGTAGTTGTAGCACGAATGGGTCGGCTAGACCGGGGAAGGACAACGCTCTCACAGAATACCAGCGTAAAATAGCAGCTTAAGGTGATACCTCAAAATTTGGTGGTTTTTCTATTTAACATATTTTTTAAGTTTTATAGATTACAAACCAAAATTTTGGTATATGATTTTTGACTATATGACCTTGGATTTTATAAAAGGAAAACACGATATCATGTAATTTTCTCTATAGAAAAAAATTGCAAAGTAGGCTCTAATTATTTACATTTCTCGATGACACCACAATATTCTTACGAATAAGTTCACGGGATTACTTTTAAGGCATAGTAAATAATCATATCTAAGGTCCCAAAACCAGTTTTTTAGCCCATAACGAATTTTTGTTAAAATAAAAAAAATGTTTTTTGGCGCTTACGTAGTTTTTTTCCGAGCGCTTGCTCGGTATGGCTATCTTATTATTTGCGTACTATGAAGTCATTGCATCACTTTCATTTTGACACTCCCGCTTTCGTCCGTTAGCTTCACCGACAAAGGAATAAGCCACGCCCCCAAAACTTCGATTCATTTTCAAGGTATCCTCTTTATTAAGAGCTGCTGTGTTTCGTATGGTGAATGTAGAGATCCGGAGACCCTTTTTTAATATGATATGCGGATTTCCATACTATACTATAAATTTTTACATATAACAAGACAGATGTTCAATTAAAAGTTGTATACAATTTTCAAGGACGAAGTCAAGCCTCTATATAACTTAGGTATGTGTAATTTGCAATACCAGTACAATATATTGCATTTACATGTAGTAAGACCACACTTCAGCTGTGTTACTGTTTACTGATGGGGAAGGACTGCACCGTCACAGCTTGGTGCTGCTGTGTTTCGTATAGATGGTGTAGAGAACCTGTGACCCTTTTTACTGGAAAGGAGGCATTCCATCTTAGTCCTCAAGGGAGACAACACACCTCTTTGATTTAGTCTATGGGATACAACATCCACCTACCATCCGGTGGACTGTGTGCTTGTTTGTCACACAGTCTATTTAAAAAGCTGATCTAACGATAAGTGACAATGCGCGAATAAGTAAGGAAAATAATATTTCTAAAAAAAGAAAATATTAAGGCATAAACACAACACATTCATATGATAGATTGTACTCACCGATCGCTACACCAGTGGGCATAGTACTGAGGTAAACAATATCGAGAATGCCCACCCTCAGTGTCCTGTTTTTTAGCGAGGAGATGTCGGATATGTAAGCGAAACACCCTGCAAATATCGATAAATCTGCTCCGGTTAAGGCACTGGGGAATGCCGCTGTGTATATTACGTACTCCACAGGCCATGCTGAAACGATAAAGTCAATATTTTTTTATTTACTTGTTTTAGTTCAGACTTTTAAGAAAAACGGATATCAACCAAAAATTAACAACAAATGAAATTGATTTATAAATATTATAACAAGAGTTTACTTTGTTAAAACTATATATTGAATATTAAGGTTGGTTTTGGTAATTATTAAAAATTGGCAATTGTAAAAGGTAATATAATATATGTAAAAAAGAGAACAAGTTTAGTACAAATGTCGCTCAGGATTGTCGGTTTCGCGGATAAAAGTGTTGAGATTGGAACCGGCGCCAAGCTCCATAGCATTTGCTTAAATCAATAAGATGATTAGGAATGTATAACATTCTTGTTTGGGATTCAATTTGTCTAAGAGGTCCTTATTGGGTATACAAAATAATAAGTATATATGTCTAGGTGTAGTTTTTTTTTTAATTATGGGGAGTGGGTTTCGACATACATTGTGATTGCATCGTCTTTATCTTTCTGAACTTGCTGACACATTGTCGCGACTCTAAATTGACACAAGAGTATTAATGAAACTGATTTGATTTTGACACGTTTAGCAGATATAGTTTAGCAGAAATTAAAAAAAAAACCATCGCCGTTCACTATTTTCATATTCATATCACGGGCACTTTAAATTGAGCCATATTAGCTTAACAGCAGAGCGCATATTAACTAACGCAAAGCTGACACATCAATGTTCAAATTCATTGTTTATGCTACGGTGCGTTTCAAAGAAATGGGTATGCATACACACATTCGAAAATGATGACCTTGCTTCAGCAGACTGCAGCAGTCTGGTAAAAAGTAGAATACTTGTATGTCACATGTTGAGCACTAGAGCAAGATGAATCCATACATACATACATACACACTCACGCCTGTCACCCAGAGGGGAAGGCAGAGACTACAGACTTCCATTGCCACGATTTTGACACACCTCTCTCGCCTTCTTTACATTCATATATTTACGCATACACGCTCGTCGGTTAAGGGTGCTCCTAATGTAATATTCAAAATATAGCTAAAAATTTTTTTAAGGATAGGGTGACAAACTAGCACACAGTCCACCTGATGATAAGTGGTTGCAGTGGCCCACGGACATCTACATCTATCTTCGACTACGAATCAAAATGCAGATGCGTTGTCACCCGTGAGGACTAAGATGGAACGACTCGTTTCCAGTAAAAGGGGTCTCTGGTTCTCTACACTCACCATACGAAACACAGCAGAATTAAGCTACTATTTTACGCTGATATTCTGTGAGTGTGGTCCTACACCGGTCGAGCCGACCCATTCGTGCTACAACCATAACATAGCTGCAGCATGGATCTACCACGTACAAAACTACAAATTTATCTGTCGCCTAATACATTCATAAGAACAGATGTTTATGTCTAAAATCTAACCATTTTAATAATGGTATGGTTAAAAGCAGGCATTAAAACCCTGACCCATTCGTGCTACAACTATACTTCTAATATAACTGCAGCATGGCTCTACCACGAAAAAAATTAATGGTGTTTTATAATAATTGATGAAATTTGGTTGATAAACATTCGTCTAGGGCGTCCCTTTCCGACTCTGCCGTTCACATCTGCAACATAAATTTGCTTTGTCACTCTTTCTTCGTTCATTCTTTCTACATGACCAAACCACCGAACCGAACCATTACATTTTTAATTCTCGCGCTCGCGTCCGTAGGAAGACGAATCTTCTTTATTTTATCACTATAATCCACTGGTAGTTATTGGCTTTTTTAGAACGTATTAATCACGCTCAGCAGGCGGTTTTTCAAGAGCAGAGCCTAAAGATAGATTAAGGTTTATATTTCTCCATATAGATTTGTGGCATTTAGATATTTAAAGACAAGTTTTTAAGTCGTTATTGTCTTTTTAAGCCCAACATAACGAACTACTTGATGTAAATGCCTCACTCATCGTGCTTCTTTGTAGTTTAATTTAATCGTATATTTATGCAGCTTCAAATTTATACGTGGTAGGGCCACGCTGCAGCTATATTATGGTTGAGGCACGAATGGGTCGGCTCGACTGAGGAAGGACCACGCTCTCACAGAATACCAGCGTGATATAACTGTCTAATGCTGCTGTGTTTCGTATGGTGAGTGTAGAGAACCGGAGACCCTTATTACTGGAAACGAGGCATCTCACCTTAGCCCTCAGGGATGACGACGCATCTGCATTTTGATTATTTATTGAGGATAAATTTAGATGTCTATGGGCCATAGTTATCTACATTTATCACCAGGTGGGCTGTGCTCGTTTGTCATCCTTACTATAAAAAAAATAAACTCACATATGCATAAAATCCCGTCAATATACACAAAAATGGTTTAGCAATACTATGTCAGTTAAAATATTTTTTTCAAAATTCGCCTTTGCCGAGCACGTTTTGAAAGTCAAAAAGCTACGCCATAGTCCAACAAGACCCTATTGCTTGGAGACCTTGTGAGAAGAAGCGACAAGAAAGTTAAAAATAAAGAAGAGATTTTTATATTCTTTGTTATCGATATTTTAACATTGAATTTCCAGATAATATGTAAGATAAACATATAGTCTCGTGGTGCAATTCCCAATTGAAACCAACATCTGTTTTAAAACTGTACGTTTTTGGAACCAAAACATATTTCGCAGGATAACACCATCATAATTATTGGATTAAATACATTTTAAATTGTAATAGCCAACAGAACATTCGCTTTAAATATTAGTACTTCAGTGTTCAATTATAAATTATAGTAAGTAGTATAAAAATTATGCGCAAAAATATAACGAATAAGTTTTCTAAGACAAAGCAGGTATTGGAATTCTATTAAAAAGGTTAGGTTTTTAAACTTGGTTAGGATAGTCGTTTGACTAAAATTCCAACTGATGTTAAGTGGTGTTCTAGATGGTAAACACGTAAGCCTAGAAAATATCTATCCGCTCTTGTCTTAAAAACTCTAATTGTTGTGATCTTTTTTTTTTAAACGTTACCTTAAGGTACCACTTGGTTTTACTCTTGTAATGCCCCCAGCATTTTACATACATAAATTTCACAAGGACAAACATCCACACTCAGAACAATTATTTGTAGGCCAAACAAATACTTTTTCCGTACGGAATTCGAACCCGCTACACTTAGCGGTGCAACTCATTGCTAAGCCACTGCGCCAATGAGCCGTCTGGGAAGACGGCTCATTGGCGCAGTGGAAGGAAAAGTAGTTCAAGTAAATGAATATCTCTGCCGTTTCCTTCTTAGGAATCCGTTTCATCTTTGAAACTTATTTACAAGCAACGAGGGTTTTATCATGGGCAGCGGTAGTCACTTAACATCAGGTGAGCCGCATGCTCGTTTGCCCCCTCTTCTACAAGAAAAAGGCATTGTATGTCATTCGTTACAGATGACGACATGTGTACAATTTAATTCTTGATGAAGGAAGAATATATAAGGACGTTTAATCGGGTGAAATGTAAGCTTGTATGTCATTAGTTAACAATTAAAAAAAAAACCGCAAAAATGCAATCATCTGGCGAAAACCGTGTATAGTAGTATCTCACATAAATCGAGCCTTTACAAGATAAAGAGGAAAAAAATGATAAGTATTTCCTGCTATAGATTGTATGAGTGTCGACTATTCAATGCCGTAATTCAATAGGTTTACATTCACATGACATAATGAAATATTTAAATTTGCGATCCTAGGACAATTTTGATCGCGGCGGTTAATTTCTAATAACAGATATAAGGCATGTCTTGATTAAATTTCGCTCTGCAGTGGAATTACATAGAATCATAATTATTACTGACTAAAACGAGAACCATCAAAATAAAGGTCATGTTATTTATCAATACGTTTGAGACGATAGTAGCATGTTCACTTACTAGATAACATCTAAGAACGAAAACATTTTAGACCGCTGCTAAAGTAAGATAACACATAATATAATAAATTCGTAAGCTTTTTTTTAATCGTTTAACTATTTGATGTGGTTTTCGATCATGTATTCCAATAAGCTTAGGCTTACTTTATTATATATTATACACCTATATTATACATATATAATACATTATTATAATATCTATACGTAATAGAACCTAGCTGTACAGTTTTATAAGGGATCGGTAAGATCACGCTCACACAGAACACATGCGTAATATAGCCCCGCTTAAGACTGCTTTTTTCGTAGTGTTCCACGAGACATTCCATCTTAATTCTTAAGGGGTGACAACGCATTGCATTTTGATTCTTAACTGAGGATAGATGTAGAATGTCGATGGGCCACGGCATCCACCATCCATCATACCATCAGGTGGACTGTGTACTTGTTTGTTCTTTATTCTATAAAAACTGTGGTTCATTTAAATCGATCGACATTTATAACTATAAAAATTATGTCAATTTTAAAGCAAACGAGCGATCGGCGTGACGCGTGAAAAGGTTGCAAAAAAGCGCTGCTTTGCCGCTTATAGCAGGCGTGTCTAGCGTGTGCTATTTAAAACATATACGTGAAAATATAGTACTATAGTAAAAATTTGGGTCCTATAATCTTTATATATCTTCTTCTTAATATATATAAATTACGTGTAACGTTGTTTGTCCGCAATGGACTCCTAAACTACTTAACCGATTTTAATCAAATTTGCACACCGTGTGCAGTTTGGTTCAACTAGGGAGATAGGATAGTTTTTTTTCCCATGAGTGACTCACAAGTTTTTTTCGCGAATATAAGGATTTCAATAGGAGATGTTATATATAAAAATTACGTGTCACATTGTTTGTCCGCGATGAACTCCCAAACTATTGAACGGATTGCAATTAAATTTTGCCGACTGTTTGCAGTATGGCCAACTTGAGAGATAGAATAGTTTTTATCGCGATTAGTGACACTCAATATTTTAATTGCGAATTTAAGGATTTTTTATAGGACTTGTCGTCGGATAGGACAGAACAAAGTCTGCGTGGCCAGCTAGTATAATATATTTATTAGTAGGATGCGTAAATGAAACATGTTTCGCATAGCTATACAACTGTATAAATCGCGATCACAACAATTTGTTTTCGTTAATACATACATTTATACTTAATATTACATAATTATCTCTCTTATTGAATTTAAACTAAGAAACAATTTTATTTTTTTAATTACCTTTTATAGTATTCAGGGTAATAACAATGGAGAAATAAAGTTTGCCCAATAGTCCGGCAAGTAGAATGGCTTTCCGTCCACGCTTGTCGCTGTAGGAGCCAATAAAGAACGCCAGCAACAGAGGCACTATGTGGCTCGCGATGCCGTTCCACTGATGAAACGTTGAAACTGTCACCTGAAAATGCAAACATTGTGTACCGTTTAAAAAGTTATGGCAAATAATGTAAGGCTTATTTCGCCATAATTTTCCGCTGTAAGAGAATGCTTCATAATATTTAGTACCATGGGAATCGTCTGATCAAAGCCTGGGTTAGCCAAACATGTCGTGAAAATTTGCCCGTCATTCTTTCTTTACTATATATAGCCAGTGCTTGACAACAACGGTTTATTTCGTTTATCCACCCTATATTAGATAATCATAATTCACTTTCATTTGTTCATCCGACTGTTTACTCCAAGTACAGTTAAACACATACACATTAATTATTAATTTTTAATAACCACAAACTTTATAAAAAAGCTTATTACGTATTGCCGTTACAGTTACCGTCACCGTTACAACCTATTAAAGTCCACGCATTACGTATTGCATTAAAATCAAATTTAACTTCCTCTTTTTAAATAATATTATTGCGTTAATAATGTAATTTATGTAGTCTGCAACATGTCCAGGCAATTACCAACACTCACTACATTATTGAGTAGACGTAATTTGATATCCTGCATAAATTCGTCACTTTTAATGTACATTTGCAATCGTTTTTAAATTTCTTTTCTCACAGATGTGTTACCGAAGAACTGGGCGTATTTTGCAAGCATTCTAAAAACGTTACGATGGAAGTTTGTCTTTAACTTTATTATATTATATTTATTTTTAAATGGTTTTATTCCAAGATTGCAATCAAGCTGTGAGGTACTCCTTTTATTTCAGCGTTGACCTTTCTAACAAGAAGTATGTATATATTTTTATAGGTAATGTCTACTAAGTATCTTGAGCCAGTTTTTATCATGTTTCTGTAAATAACTGTACACAGCCGAGGGAGAAAATCGGAAGAAAAATAATATATATGAATTCCGATTATCCACCCTAGGGTGGGTTCTTTAGGGTGAATAAACGGAATAACCCACAACAACCCCACCTGCACTTGATGTATTTTCTGTGTTAGCTATACTATGACAATATAACGTCAAACAACTACATGGGCAACCGTCAGTGTTACAAAGCACTCGTAATCTCGGCAATTTCGCTCTCTTCAAAAGTCGCCAATGCGTCATATGCCAGGCTTACAATCAGAAGTTTTGAGATAGATATATATTGATAACAGCACTTATTTACGATGTTTTGGGTATAATAACTGGGCATTTCTACAAACCAACAAATATTTAACTTATATTCTTATAATTTGTCCAAGATATTTATTAAGTTTTTTATAACTGCCATCTTTACAATTCCATCTGCTCCCCTACTGCCTGCTCTGCTACTGCAGAAGGTAGAACTTCCCTATAAATAAAGTTATATGGGAAGAATGCTGTATTCTGCAAGTAGCTATCAGTCAGTGTGAAGCATAAAATACTATAATACACAATAGAATGGCTGTCAACCTTATTTTGTACGAGGGTCGGCGTCGCCGGGAGCACACATATAAGCAATTACGTCGTATTATCACTACTACAAACCCGATTCGCTGTGTTGACAGACTGAGTAAATTTAAACATTTTAGACTTTTGATTAATGTTCAAGATCATCATTCAAAAAATGGTTTAAATTTTAATACATATTTATTTGTAAATAATGGTTCAGGCGTTAACCTTTGATAGGCATTACGAATCTTGTGAATGTTTAATAGACCCGCTGGGTTTCTTGATGGTCCGTCCCAGGACAGAGGTTTTTTTCTGAACCAGTGTTAAGTTAAAAAAAGTTACTTTTAATAAGTATTATTTATAATCTATGTTGAATAAAAAAGTTTCTGTTTCAATAAAAAAAAAATTAAGGATTTCGATATGTGATGAAGGGAAAGAGAATCAATCAACCTCCCCCCATCTCTTCAAGCATGTTCGTTCTTCATTAATGTACATGGTAGAGTTACACTACACTGAATATGGCTGTAGCACGAATGGATCGGTTTGACCGGTAAAAGATCACTCTCACGTAGGATGCAAAGGTAATTTAGTCCTCCGATGTAATAACGCATATGTAGTCTTCTTTAAATGAAGTTGGAGGAAAGTCTGCATTAGCCATTTACCATCAGTGGACTGTTGTAATAAAAAATCTAACTGGAATACAAACATTATTCAAAATAAAATTATTATTTATAACATTTGAACGATCATAAGTGATTATATATTTGACTTTATTTTATAATCATATTGAACTAAGAAGTGGTTAGGCAGGCAGGAGATGTACGGTATCGTTATAATACTATTAATAGGAGACCTGTATATAATGTAAGTTAAATATAATGTATGTTCATGCATCCGCACATAAATTATATTTTTTGTCTTTTATATCTCGACGGCAAACTATAATATCGACTCTAAATCGTTTGACATACACTATTCATATTTTTTTCTTAAAAGCCACAAAAAATCATTACTCTCGATGAAAAGTTCAGATGAGAATTTGAATTGAACACAAAGCACATATAGGTATTATGTTTTAGATGGTACATTAAATTCAGTGTACACTACTTAACATGTTTTAGTGTTGCAATAAGAAATTTACATATTATATGTTTGAATCGATAACATCTACTGAGCGTGATACATTGGTATTTATAAAATTATTGTTAAGTCGAATTATTTTAGTTTTAGTTTTTAAGCGCTGCGGACATTGTTTTTTAGCAATTGAAGGTCGTGGTATAGGTTCCTCTACCGGTAGTCGCTAGGCAGGCGGCTTGGCAGCTGCAGTTCTTTTATTAATTTCAGTTATGATGAGGAACATGCTGCAGCCTATCCTCTGTTTCATTTTCCTTATACGCCGCACACGACATCTACGTTATCCGTTATGTAGTATACAAGTTTTTCACCTGTACTTCATTATTAATTTCCTTGTAGCTGCTAATATTGTGGCATATCTCCTCGCTGTATCCGTGGTTTATAGTGCATGCCTTAAACACGTAGTAGGTTTGCTCTATCACATTAGTAATCATAAATGCCAGCATATAGAAAAACATCACAGGTTCCACTGTCACATATTTGTACCAAGGTATTTTCGTCTTTTCCTAAAAAAAAAACACACACACAAAATATTTGGCGTCATTATTACACTTCAGTGAAGATATTATGATATATGGGATTCATAGATATCTCGTTTTATATATGAGTACATATTAATTTATAATCTGCCTGCCTCTTTCGTCTAGTGGTTGCAGTAGTGCGACTGCTGATCATGAGGTCCTGGGTTTGTATCCCGGGTTGGGCCAAGCCCCCGTGCCGCGGAAAGCACGTAAAGCCGTTGGTACTACGCCTGATATCTTTCCGGTCGTGTCGGTTTACCGTCCCATTGGACTATGAGAGTGAAGGAATAGGGAGTGCGCATAACGCCAATGTCCCATACAAAAAAGCCTTTACCGTTTGTTTTACAGATAAATTTTCAATGCAAAAGCATTAAAACATTAAAATATTTTTGGCATGTTTTAATAACATAATATATGCCTTAGGGGCTCACAGATAGAAAAACTCATTTACTAAAATTAACAAACAAGCACACAGTCCGTCTCACGGTAAGTGAGGACATTAATATAATTATTACATCTATGCTTGATAAAAATCAAAATGCAGATGCGTTGTCATCCCCGAGGATAAAATGGCTTAACTCCTACTAATAGAATCTTGTTGCTAGTGAAAAGGCGCATCCTTGGAGTGGGAGGGGATTGCTAGGGGGGTGACCTTTCCCTAGTGGAATTTGCAATTAAAACTAATTAAAAAATTAAGTTAAAGATTCATCGACCAAATTGATTCTTTGGTTGATGAAATACAAAATGACCAAATAAAAGAGTATAAAATTTTAAAAATAATTAAAATATGACGACAAAATAAATGATTGCCGTAAGTTAAGTATACACTTGAGACAGTAGAATTCGCAACCGTCAAGGGACCGTCACTAGCCCGATGACTCACTAAACGGACAGGTTATTTAAAAAATCGTATTTCATGTATATACTTAATATATAATATGATTTTGATTACATAATTAATATGCACGTAATAAAAGAATAACAGTGACAAAAAAACTTAAATGAATTGCATAATTTTATTTTTAATAAACGATGCATGCTGCTTTTTAATACATAGTTATATATTATGTACGAGGGCGACACTGAAAGTTTATAGAACTGTCCACTTATAAACGATATCAATCAAATCGAACGAGATGTTGCATCTCTTTGCATTTTCTTTCGCTTATACCATGAGGAGTGCTCCGAGAAATTGTTCGGATTAATCCCAGCCGCCAAATTTCGTGAACGCACGAATCGAAAACGTCCCGATACCATCCACACCATCTGCATGCTTGGCGGTCCACCACTGTACGTTTCAAAAGGAGTTTTCTTCCGCGTACAACCTCTCTGTGGAATAGTTTACCAGCGGCGATTTTTCCGGACCGATACGACCTGGGGACCTTCAAGAAAAGAGCTTACTCCTTTCTAAAAGTGTTGTGTTTGATCATGGGCGGCGGTAGTCACTTAACATCAGGTGAGCCGCATGCTCGTTTGTCCCCTCTTCTATATAAAAAAAAGATTCAGACAAGGCATCGTTATGAGTCTAGTGCACAAAATGCTCCATGAAAATTTAGCGGTCAGGAAGGTTTTTTGCCCGGTGGATACCTCATAATTTGACAGAGGCCCAAAAACTTCGTCGTGTTGATTGGTGTAGTGAAATGGTTCAAAGATTTAATGGAGGTGACTCAAATGCTGTGTTCGACATACTTACGCGTGATGAAAGCTGGATTTATTGTTATGGTCCTGAAAATAAGCGACAGTCTGACGTCCTTCCGAGAAGTTGCCAACTAAAGTGAAGAGAGGTCGAAGCGTGCGAAAAAAGATGGTGGGCTCGTTCTTCGGAAGGACAAGTCATTATGCAACAATTGTTTTAGAGGATCGAAAAACAGTTATTGCAGAGTGGTACACTAACAATTGTTTGCCACTTGTCTTGGAAAAAGTTCGTGAGAAACGACCTCGCAGTAGAATCCTCCTTCACCACGACAACGCCTCGTCGCATACCGTGAACCAAACAATCGACTACTTGGTGACGTCAGACGTGGAATTACTGGGTCACCCGTCCTATAGCCCGTCATATAGAAAAACTTTGAGTAAAACATTTTATGGACGCCGAGGAAGCAATGGCTGCTTTTCAAAATGCCGTCTAAGAGACCCATAAGGACGAGTGGGCAAAGTGCTTTTCTCAGTGGTTCCATTGGATGCAGTGGTGTATTGATGTAAATGGACACAATTTTGAAAAGATATTATGAAACTAATAACATGCTGGTTTGTTCAGTTTTTATTTTCTAAGAACTTTCAGTTTCACCCTCGTATAGCTATCACAAACTCAACTCAAGGTCTAAATACCTTGCAATAGAAATGTATGAAGACAACACAATGCAAATGTATGTATTATTAAAATGTGAATTTTATTTGCATAAGAGTCTGTTATTTTAGTTTGATTTTTAATTGGTTTTTGTTTGATAGTAAGAACTACATACAGCATTGTGAAGATGAGATAATACTGTTACGAGCTTGAGGTTCGTGACAATAAAAATTGCCGATAAAATTACCTATATTAACACTTTAATTTTCTTTACACAAATTAAAACTTAAAACACTAACAATTAATCACACTGATTCACTTTATTTCGCTCCGAAGCTTCGCTTGTCTCGCCGAATTCAATACATCTTCGATCGCATCTTGCAGCGCCTACTTATATAAATTAGCAAAATATCCAGAATGTTCAAGTAAACACGCGCAAGGTACCGAGAGTTCGAGTTTTAAACTTCAAGAAGTTTAGTTCTTCGGTTCGAGACTAGATGGCTAGTGCGCCGATTTGAGGCATTGGAGCGCGTAACACTGCCCCTCCTAAGACATGCTCGTCCCGAGCATTATCGGCCCCATAATAACGCGCTAGGCAATCCACATGGACGATCTTAAGAGTCCCTTTTGCGCCTTTCTGTATCCGGTAGGTTACATCGTTGATCCTGGTCGCAAAGGTTCAGCACACGTACTCCTGAGATGTAGTGGTCCTAACCAAGGTTCGAGCTACTTTCCATGGAAGGTCATTGTTTACCCTTTCCACAAGTACACAACGGTGAGCTTGCCCAGCGTTTCGAGGAAGACTAACCGGAACAATCGTTTCCGATCTCGGCGGAAGAACAGTCTTCTTAATGCTGTACACGTTCCCTGGTAACGCACCTTCCATAAAAAGTTCCTCCTGTCCACATTTCAAAACACCTTGCTTAACGTCGATCTCACAACAATTATTCCTCATAAAGTCTAGGCCTAGGATGCAGTCGTCCATTATATCAGCCACGATGACATTATGCAGGTAGATCACGTTGCCTAGCTTCAACTCCATCTCCTTCTCTCCACGGACGGGTATACGCTGACCGGTAGCTGTTACCAAATTAATGCGTTCTCGGTTGTATGCGGAGTCCCCAAGGAACTGACTTATAAGTTGGGAACTAACAACCGTACGAGAGGCTCCAGTGTCTATGGTCAGTTTACACGGCATTCCGTTGACCTCGCCCTTGATGATTAGACTGTTCCCATCATGGGTTTGTGAGATCGAGATCCTTGGGGCTCTTTTAACATCAGCCAGCACCCGCCCCGCAGTTCTGGCTTTTACTCGTTTCCCTGCTGCTGCTGGGCGGTGCTGTTGGCCGCACTACCCTTCCTGGGATCGTTCACCTTCCCTTTCTAGGGTTCGCTTAGGGACAGCTGGATCGAAGATGGCCCTTTTCCCCACAGCCATAGCACCTAGGGCTGTATCCTTTGTTGCGGTCGCGAACTGTAGCTGCTGCAACCTCCCTGACGCGATAGGAACGATGATCCTGCCGCACGGCTTCCACTTCCAGTGCATGGGCCAAGGTGTCCTTAAGCGTCTCGTGGTGCCCGAGCCTCACAGCAGCTCTGACTTCCAGGTCGCGGATGCCGTCGATGAATGTCTGCACCAGGTTCCCTTCAATGAGCGCAGGTACAGACCGGTATGCTTTCCGTACCAGCTTCTCCACCTCTAGAGACCACTGCTGCAGGTTTTCGTTGATGCGCTGCACACGATCTTTAAGCTGCGCACGAAAGACGTGTTCCAGGTGAGCGTCGCCATATCTCGCCTCCAATGCCTCAAGGAGTTGCTCATAAGTCACTTCCTCACCGAGAGCTTCCAGAACTGTTAAAGCCTGGTCGCGCAGGCCTAGTGTGAGAGCAGTCATGGCCTGACATTTATTCCAGCCGTTCGCCTTCATAACAGCCTCGAACTGGATTTTGTAGGCTGACCAGGAAGAAGTCCCGTCGAATGGTGGCACCTTGAACCCACGTAGCGAAGGTGTAGTAGCTACTACGGGAGCTGTAGTTCCCTCCCCAAGTTTGAGTTCGTCAAGTGATTTCCTCATGTCAGCCATTACGTTGTCAACCCGATTGTTCACTTGGTAAATTCGGGTTTCAGCTTCCGACAGGCGGTTTTCATGTTGAGCAACCTTATCCTTCACCTCCCTTATCTCTTTCCCGAAGGTAGCGTGAAGGTCCTTCATGAGAAGCATCTGTTCCTCCTGTCGGCGGGCCTGTTCTGCCTGTCCGCCCCGCAGCTGCTCTTCCAACCGGCGGACCTGTTCCTGCAGCATCACCATCAGGGCGCCTAAATCAGGTGCTGCAGATGCAGGAGCTACTGACGAACCGGCCTCCGTTGCCGGCGGCTGGCCCTCCGACGTCTGCGGCGTTGCACCACCAAATCTTCTTTGGTCCGTCTCATGCTGGCGTTGACTTCGGGTACGAACACCCTCCGTTTCCTCCTTAGGTAAAATCGGCATGATTTTATCCCACTTCTGACACCAATTGTTACGAGCTTGAGGTTCGTGACAATAAAAATTGCCGATAAAATTACCTAAATTAACACTTTAATTTTCTTTACACAAATTAAAACTTAAAACACTAACAATTAATCACACTGATTCACTTTATTCCGCTCCGAAGCTTCGCTTGTCTCGCCAAATTCAATAAATACTTCGATCGCATCTTGCAGCGCATACTTATATAAATTAGCAAAATATCCAGAATGTTCAAGTAAACACGCGCAAGGTACCGAGAGTTCGAGTTTTAAACTTCAAGAAGTTTAGTTCTTCGGTTCGAGACTAGATGGCGCTAGTGCGCCGATTTGAGGCATTGGAGCGCGTAACAATACTTTTCATAGTGTCTATCAAAATTAGCATGTACAAACACATTCAACACTTTTACAGCTTTCAGAGCTTGAAAGTCACTGTGAATTAAACATCTTAACAATCTCCACAGGCTCCTTAGGCTCCTCATCTAAATACTATATTAAATGCACATTTTTCTCCAAATGAGGAACATTTTCATTTTACACAACATATTTTTGCGCTCGTAATTAAGTTAGTGACCCACCAAAAGGTGACAAAACACTATGCGAGCAATCAAACATGCGTCAGGAAGGGGACAAGTGTGTGAAGGTATTTTTGCAAACAAAGTAAAGACATGTGTTACTCTAACTGGACTATTAATAAGTAAATTAACTCACTCAACAAGGTTGGACGCTTAAATCAGTCTTACTAAACAGATGTATTTTCACGAAAGTTGTATGAAAATCTAACCTGACTTTGCATCTGCATCACATAAAATGGTTGGTTATTATAAACAAAGTCATACAAAATGAATTCCACTGTAATTTAAAAAAAACTAACCTGTCCAATTATGACAAAATATAAAATTTTTATTAGAATTGAATATTAAAGATTTTTTATTTCTATAATAAAAATGAACAAACAATTTACACAAACATTTTTATGTACAATAAGATGATATAGCCAAATTTTTGGGAAGTAACAATTGACAGGTTTATCCAGCTCATTTTAAGATAAACACAGTATAGACAGCTTGATAAGAAACTGACTACTTGTTAAACATGTCATATCTATGTAAAGATGTAAATATCAGTTCTACAGTAGAACTTTGATAAATCTAACAATCAAGAATGTTCAAAGCCTAAGGGTAAGAAGTATGTAAATATTTTAGAAGAAGTTATTGCAAAAAAAGTTAAACAAGTTAGTAGAGTCAATTTCTGTTTTAAAGTCTAGAAAACCTTTTTGTCTATTTTTGCTGCTAAGCCACATTACATTAATTGTTGTTTTCCTGTTTTAAGGATAACAACAATCAACTGACTAACTAAAAAACTGAAGTTTACCCTGATATATTTGTTCAATAAATATAAGGGTAACTTTACTATTATATGCTTAACTGTGATATAAATCCGATTAGTATGCAATTAAATAAATAATATCATGAAACAAATAACAAAGACTGCAACTTTAAATGGACACTACTAAATATATAGACCAATTTACACTTCGACAAGTACAGTAGCAAGTTAACTTGCGAACCTGGGGAGTTAAGTAGAAAATCTAGTTTGAACAGCATTATGCAAGTTAACAATTAGGTTGAACAGGAAAGCCAGCCGGGCTATTTTTGGGCGAGTTAAGTGCGAAGTGCTGCCCTCCCGCCACCCGCAACTAAACTGGCTGCTTGTGTGAACGAGCAAGTTTAGTTCAGTACATAAGTTGACAGGATGCAATGTTTGCGTGATAAAATGTATAATGGTACTTTTATAATTAAACTCCCCACAAAGTTTGTACAGTACTGTTTATTGAATATTTATATGTTTTATATTGAATTTAAATAATGATAATATGGTGCAATTAATAATAAATAAAAAAACCGACCAAGAGCGTGTCGGGCCACACTCAGTGTAGGGTTCCGTAGTTTCCCGTCCGTCACAATAAGTGTTCCCACTTATGAGTTTAAAGGTGGGTATCCATTATGTCCGCGCTCCAGCAGCGCTCAGCGCTCCTGCAACTGCTCCCGGTAGTGGGTACTGTTCTTTCGATCCAAGTTCAAAATGATTTTCCTAGAAAGTCTTTATAAAGTTCTACTTTTCAGATTTTTTTCATATTTTCTAAACTTATGGTTCAAAAGTTAGAGGGGGGGGGGGGACACTTTGTTTTTTACTTTTGGAGCGATTATTTCCGAAATTATTGACATTATCAAAAAATGATTTTAGTAAACCCCTATTCATTTTTAAATACCTTTCCAACAATATATCACACGTTAGGGTTGAAATTAAAAAAAAAATCACTTCCCACTTTACAAATAGGGGGACTACCCTAATAAAACATTTTTTTTCAATTTTTATTTTACCACTTTGTCGGCGTGATTGATACACATATTGGTACCAAATTTCAGTTTTCTAGCGCTAACGGTCACAGAGATTAAGCGAGGACGGACAGACGGACAGACAGACATAGCGAAACTATAAGGGTTCCTAGTTGATTACGGAACCCTAAAAAAAGATGTCATGTATAAATTCGTAGAAGAGTATTTAGAACACGAATCTTTATACAATAGTAGAAGTTCAGATTATAAAATTAAACCTGCTCAAGATGCTGCACTCATGAAAAGTAATATTTCTCTGACTATATCACTTAATTCTTGACGTAATCCTAGATCCATCTTAAACAAAAACAAGAAAGCTTCTGTAGTCGTGAACTGTCACACTCAAACGAACTCTATGAACTAATGTCTTTAACTAAACTCGCGGGTGGGCTTTAGTAATCTGCTGCACGATTTAAGTGATTATTTTAGCTTTAGTTGACGGGCAATGATGCCATTGATTACCATTTAGCTGCTTTTTATGCCGGAAATCTTTATTTTTCGAGATATCGTTAGTTAAAGTTTTGAGGTTATATCGAGTTGGCTAGACATCCGGTACTTGATTTTGATAATGTTTTTAGTCTAGGAGGCTTGTTAGGGTTAATCTTAAACCTATTACACTGTTTTTAGATGTCGGAAATGCATTTTGAATTAATTACGATAAAAACAAATTTCACCAAAAATAGTGTAATATTTGACATACTACACTATTTTTGGTGAAATTTGTTTTCATCGTAATTAGTTTTTCTCGTATAATGAAGGAGATTTCCGATACTTGATTTTTTAATTATGTTTTCAATTTAGGATGATTGTCAGGGTTAAACTCGAACCATTTACACTGTTTTTGGATTTCAGAAAAGCCTTTTAAATTAATTATTTACGATAAAAATAAATTTCACTTTAAATTACATATAACAAAACGCAAATATGTCAGTTTGTTTTTTTAACACAGATACACTCATAAAAAAGTTAATCACTTGGACCCAGACAATCCATTTGTGGCTGGAGATGGGACTTACTACAACAAATTGAGTTGCAGTGGAGAGTAGTCAAGAGGTTTATCAGAAAACAAAATTATAACAATTCACATTACATTATTTCATTTACCACTCTAGTAGCAGAGTTAAGAGCATCTAGACTTTATAGATAAAATAGGTTGAATCGGTTCTAAAACCGAATTAGCACACCCCGACTCCACGCAGTCTTGTCTGTCCTACCCCTAGAGTGTTTTTGTAAAGCCGTAGGCACGGAGGGAGAGCAGCCCCCGCCCGCTGTAGCAAATCGCAGACACCTAAGCGAGCCGTAGAGGCTGCGGTGGCGAGCATGGTTGCCAGTGATTTGCTACACAAGGGCAAAGGGGCTGCACTTCCTGCAATGCCGAAGCCGTTGCAGAAGTAACTGTGTCAATATTACTGTATAAAAAATGAGATTATGATTTTACAAAAAAGGGGGGTTTCCAGCACTTCCCCCTTTTAGGGGGAGGTTCCTACCCCAACCCCCCCCCCTCGGCGACCATATATTCATGCGGCAGATTACAAAAAAAACTCAATAAAAAGGGGGGGAGGCGTTTCCAGCATTTAATTCTTTTAGGGGGAGGTTCCTACCCCGCCCCCCCCTCTACCAGCCCACTCGGCGATCATAAATTCATGAGGCAGATTACTAAAGAAATACCAAACTCGCCACGAAGACGTTGTTTGAATGCTACTGCCTACTTAACCATTTACTTTCAACTGCCCTGTAACTAAACTTGCTACTGTACTTGTCGAAGTGTAAATCGGTCTAAGTATAAATTAGTTTTTGACACTTATGAGTTAGGTGTTGCACTTATTATGCGGCTGTACGAAAAGGTTAGGATATTCAGATAAAAGACATGTTTGCATTAGCTGAGATTCAGATGTATGAATGGCATGTATGTACCTCATTTAATAAAAGCATAATTTTTGTCAAAATTGTAATAAAATGTTTTAACAAATCTCACTGAAATGACTCAAGAAATTAACGCAAATAAAACTAAAGTAGCAAGTGTTAATTAAAATTTAATTGATATTTTAAAACCAATCTTATGACAAAGTAATCTAGTTATTAGGGACTATCAGAAAAATTTAAATCATATTACCGTAGTAGCATATTTAAGCTATTTATTATATTTTAATGTAAATTAAAACTTTACAGTACAATAATACACATGCATTACATCATGAAAATTACTTACCACGCTAAATGAATATGCGTTCACTTTTGATCCCATTATCACTTAACTTAAAAACCTATGATTAACAAGTAGTAATAAACACTGGATCGGTTTTAACTTTTAAAACAAAAACAATTAAATTGGTTAAAATAAACAAATAAATCCAAACAATTAGACTTCTTGCCGCCAAGCCACAAGCCGCAAACTAGTGTTGCCAACACCAAGATAAAAAATATGTAGCAAGCTAGCCAAGCCAACACTCTTTGACTCTTCAAAACGACTATATTTTTTTATTAACTGGCTTTTCGGCTCTGGGTTCTAGCCCTTCTGAGCTTAACATTTCTTTCTGAATCTTTATTTTAATATTTTTTCTCCACAATATGCTGATGCATCACATTGCGAAGCCCTTGGGAGATTTTGACAACAGCTCAACCCAGCGGACAGTTAATGACAACAGCCACTCAAGTTTATAAGGCGCCCAAGCGATCAAAATAACTTAAGGTTTATATTGACATCAAAGCACTTGTTTCGTCGTTTTCTCTAATAGTTCACACGTGCGGACACTTAATTCACAAAATCGCATCATTTTTACGAATCAAAATCCACTTCAAACTTTTTTCTTTATTCAAACGACAAAACAGGAGTGACAATCCGTCTATGGCCAAGTTCGCGCCAAAACTCCAACGACTATAAATCAATAGCACGCTACAGACTAAAAACTCTAAGTTTCTAGCGCGCTATTAAATATGCTACGTTATAGCGCGCTATTTATAAGGAAGCGCGTAAGAGGCCAATAAGCGCTTTAAGTTTTGTAGCACGCTATATCTCGTAGGACGTTAAATTACATGTCGCTCATTGGATAGACCGCGTGCTATATAAGCATATTATTTCGTAATACGTCGCATTTTAGACTAAAATAAAATAAAGCGGTAAAAAAACCAATGAACGCTTTTTAGGCATACTTGTCAGGTTTACGACTATCTATAATCCTAAAAATGTTTTTAAGGCATGTACTTTTTAAAACGAAATAAAATAAATTATTTTTTATAATAATTGATGTAAACGTTATTGTAACCTTAATATAAATTATAAATCAAGTAACTGTGTATTTCAAAAATCAACTATTTACATACACTATTATATATACAGGGTGTTAGTGTAAACACCATTGTCCTTGAAACCAGTGGTTTGGTTTCACTTATAGAAAGTAATTTCAATGAAAAATAACAACATTGTTTTATCAAATCTCAATTTTTTCTTACAATTATTTCACCCTAGGCAAGTAGGGATATACCTACAGAATTCACAACAAAAAACTAAACATATCGTAGGAAATAGAAATAGAAACTTTTTTATTCAATGTAGATTATAAAAATACTTATTGAAAGTCACTTTTTTAATTTACCACTGGTTCGCAAAAAAAAACCTCTGTCCTGGGAAGAACCAGCAAGAAACCCAGCGGGACAATTTTTTTTAATAATAGCTTACAATCATGTTTACAATCAACAACACAAGACAAATTAGAAATAGCTTGGTAGCGATCACCCTTCCCAGGGGTTATTATCATCTATAAATTCCTTAATATTATAATAACCCTTTTTATACAAACTTAGTTTAATAACATTTTTGAACTTTGTGTATGACAATTTTTGTATATTTTCTGGGATTTTGTTGTAAAAGCGAATACATCGCCCCAACAATGAATTACTGACTCGATGAAGTCGAGTAACTGGTACTACCAGCTTGTGTCTGCTCCTAGTATTTACAGAATGAATATCACTTATTTTCGCAAAACTACTTTTATTTTTGTGTACGTACATTACATTTTCATAAATGTATTGAGAGGCCAGAGTTAATATATTAATTTCCTTAAATTTTTGTCTCAGTGACTCTTTTGGTTTTAAATTATATATTGCTCTAATGGCCCTCTTCTGTAAAATAAATATAATTTCAGTGTCAGTCGCGTGTCCCCATAGTAAAATACCATACGACATAATGCTATGGAAATAACTAAAGTAAACTATTCTAGCTGTTTCAACACTGGTAAGAGTTCTAATCTTTTTTACAGCATATGCTGCAGAACTAAGTCTGCTAGCTAGTTTTGATATATGGGGGAGCCATTGAAGCTTTGCGTCCAGTGTGATTCCAAGAAAAATGGTGGTATCAACAAGACTCAGTTCCTCCCCATTTAAAATTACATTAGTATTGACATGTTTAACATTAGGAGTTACGAATTTCATACATTTAGTTTTAGTTCCATTCAAATGCAAATTATTGACATTAAACCAATTGACTAACTTAGCTATAGCATTATTTACTTCGTCGTAATTTAATAACTGTCGTTTTAATTTGAAAATTAATGAAGTATCATCAGCAAATAATACTATATCATGGTTATCCCCTACTATGTAAGGTAAGTCATTAATATATACAAGAAACAGAAAGAGGCCGAGAATTGAGCCCTGAGGCACGCCCATTTGTACAATCGACCCGGAAGAACTCATACTATTAATAACAACTTTTTGTGTTCTGTCACTTAAATATGAAATAATTAATTTAAGAGCATCATTTCTTACACCGTAGTGTTGAAGTTTCCTGATTAATGTTTCATGGTGAACACAATCGAAGGCTTTGGATAGGTCACAGAACACACCCAAAGCATCCTGTGAATTCTCCCATGCATTAAATATATATTTAATCAGCTCAACACCAGCATCAGTTGTCGAGCGACCCCTTGTGAAACCAAATTGATTTTTATGAAGTAATTTATTTACATTAAAAAAAATTAACAATTGATCAAGAATAATTTTTTCAAAAATTTTACTAAATGTTGGCAGTACAGAAATAGGTCTAAAATTAGCGGGGTCCAATGTACTACCAGATTTAAATAAAGGTATTACTTTACTATGCTTCATTAAATCAGGAAACACACCAGATTTGATACTACTATTAAAAATAATAGATAGTTGAGGTGCGATTGTATCTTATACCATAACTTTAACAGAAATCCCCCACAGATCGGCGGTTCTCCTAATATCAATAGTCTTAAAATATTTTACAATATCTTTTGATGAAACTTTATGAAATGTAAAATTCTTTGTACACACATTTACATTTTGTTTAAGTAATGATTCGGCGACGGTAGAGAAGAATTCAGTGACTTAGTGGTTAAGATCGGAATATCAGTAAAATATTTCTCAAAAACCATTGCAACGTCCTGATCTGATTTAGTTAATTTATTGTTAAAACTTAACTGGTAGTTTGAATTGCGAGAGTTGACCTTACCAGTTTCACTATTAATTATACTCCATGTCATTTTAATTTTATTAGAAGCAGTCTTTATTTTGTTGCTTAAATACAATGACTTGGCTAAGGAGCACACTCTTTTAAATATTTTGGAATATTTTTTTACACATTCCCTAAATTCGGCGCTAGGATTATATGACCTTTCATTGTAAAGTTCATATAACCTTTGTCTACTCTTATGGACTCCTACTGTCGCCCATTCATTAAATGATTTACGATTATTCAAGGAGAATGTTTTAGAAGTAAAAGTATTATTAAATTCATTGCAAATGAGCTTAAATAATGTTGCATACAAAAAATTTGGATTATTTTGGTATGAAAGTAATGGAAGTTTTTTTACTATGTTACTTCTAAACTTCTCCAAGCGATGTGCATTTAATGGAACAAACACTACTTTTTTATCTACTTGCTTTTTGTGTACATAAGGCAATGAAACAAATTGTCCACAGTGATCAGAGCTCAATTTTTGAATTATACATTTATTGAACGGCTTAACATTTGTAAAAATGTTATCTATACATGTTGCACTAGATTCAGCAATACGTGTTGGCTCCAAATATAAATTAAAAAGACCATAAGATTTAAACAATGATCTAAATTTAATATTAGTGGAGGAAGCTTCTAGGAGATTGATATTAAAGTCTCCACATATTACAACAGATTTATTCTGTTTATTAAGCTTAGCGAAAACTTCCTCCATAATTTTTTCAAAAGTATCATATAAAGAACATGGGGGTCTGTAAACGCTCACAACAATGAGTTGCTCAAACTCAACACATGCCATTTCTACAGTTCGCTCAACAGAGAGGCTCACAATATCTTTACGTTCTTTATATGATAATAATTTACTAGCTAAAATTAAGGAGCCACCTCTTAAAATCGTTTCTCTATTGAAAGAACTGAGCACCTGGTGATTACTAAAGTTAAACATTAAATTATGAGCTTTTAACCAATGTTCAGTAATACATAAAATATGAATATTGTTGCTATTTAAAAACAATTCAATTTCTAGCTCTTTGCCTATCATGCCTTGTATATTCTGATGCACCAGGTGTAAACAATTTTTATTATCATTTTGTGGAGTTATACAATTGCAACTATTAAGGATTTGTAAGCTACATTCTAAATTATTTAAATTAATTTAACTGCTAGAGATTACCTCTATTGTAGGTAGCGGCAGCGATTCGCGGTCAAGGCCAATGTCACTGTGTCAGTGTGTCAGTCACCTTCGCTGCGTCCAGCTGCGTCGGTACGGAATGTACGTGTTAATTTGATTTAAAATCGCGCCGCGCAGTGCCGACATTCTACGTCGCTTTATGTTATTATGTCCTACATAAACGTGCAGTGGAAATGTGCCTCTTCGTTCACTGAGAAACCTCTACTACCAACATGACGGTGCCCCTGCACATTTTCAGCTGCAAATCAGGGCTATGCTGGTTGAGGAGTTTCCTGGGCGATGAACCGACCTTACCCCGCTGGACTTTTATCTTTGGGAGAAGTGAAGCGCCGAGTGTATGCAACTAAGTTCCGTAATACGTCCGAACTCAAAAGGCGAATTCTTAGTGTATTTAGAGAAATGACACTGTTGTGCTTCTAGCTTTTACGATTAATGTAAAAGCTGATCAAAATGGAATTCATTTACGAGGATTTTATTTACTTAATAGGTAAGTGTAAATAACTAATCAATCAGGCTACACATCAAGCTGTACAAATCATTTGTCTTGGCCTCGCTTTGTATGATCTTTCCGTACAATGAACGGTCAGCTTATGCTTCAAATGCCCTTTGCGTTCCAGGGCCGCGGTACGGTATACGGTAAATACGCAAAAATTCCTACCTAATGATTTACTATTTACTATTATTAATGTTTAATTTTCTTTGTTGTTAAATCTAACTTACATTAATTTGGACTCGTCACGCAACACAAAGGGTAGGAATTTTTATCTGTCCTAAGCAAGTGTGAAAGTATGAAGGAAAAGTTTCATGATAGGTTATGTGTACCATTGTGTTTATATTGAAATGTTGTTAGGTAGCAAGGGCGGGCGGTGATCTTTACAGTGATTACGTCACTCGAGCGCATATCCATGAATTTACGGACGGTGTCGGACAGAAACTTTTTTAATTTTATAAAAGAAAATAGCGTTTTTTTAAAATTTCAAATTTGCATCACACGTCCTCTCCCAACAGCGCTGCTGCTAGAACTAGTTACCGCTAGATATTTATACTTAATAGCGCCGAAGCGCCATAGCACAATAGCGCCATGGCTACTACTTTCATAGCATGCGCTATGTGTTATGGAGAGATAGCGCGCTATATGGCGCTATGCGCTATATTAACCACCATTATTGAATACAACGCGCTGAATTAACTTAAAAAAAAACGCTAGATTTGGATATTTTTCGAAAAAAAATGCGCTAAATTATAAATCGTCGTCGTCGTATCGTCGTCGCTTGTGAGACGTTGTGTGAATACGCGTTAGAAATGTCTAGTCCGGTGAGGTCAACAACCTCCGCCGTGTTGAAGTGTGCCAGTTGCAATATAGTAATTAACGAAATATTAGCGTTTATACAAAACAAATTTGATGTCATGGATGAGGAAGGAATAATTCAACTGTGTTCTTCAGCGTTCGAACCAGAGGAAATATGTACAGTACAGAATCTTCTTTACAATTCGCTTAAAACAAAGAAGAAAATTGTTACTCGCAAGCGGGAAGGTAAAACTTTACGTGAACTAGAAGATATAATAATTACAATAAATGAGGTCGATCCAGAGTACCTGCCAATTTTTGTTGCTTGTGACCTGCAGAAACTTCCCCCAGTGACATTCAATCACATCGATGTAACTCGATTGTTAAAAGACTTAATAATAATGCGAAATGAATTTGAGAGTTTTAAGGATAATTAAGTAAATATGGAAAATTGATAGCGGCCCGATAGGTATAATTCATTTAACACAAGATTCAACGACCTCTAACAACGGCGTAAAGATTTCGACCTTGACTAATAACAGGGTATGTGCTTCGGAGCCTGTTCAACTTCAAACACAGCGCTCGCCGTCTCTGCCATGCGCTCCGGCCAATGCGTTAACTGTATCCGCGCCGCCACCGCAGTGTTTTTTGCCCGTGGAGGCTGTTACCGCGGTTTCCGCCTGCGACGAAAGTGCGGTGCGGGCCTCGCAAAACAAGTTTTACTTCGAATGTGTAATAGACGCTTCAAAATTGTTCAGAGAAAAAGGTACAGAAACCGGTTTTTAAGTGAAAAGAGCACATGTATAGATGGAGAGCAAAAGTTTCGTATAGCATTGAAATACCTCTGTTTATAAATAATGTACACATAGGTACATGTGAAAATGACATCATTAGTTACATGAAGAATAAAACTAATATTCAAGTAAGTCTACAAAAAATAAAAACAAAGCAGCAGAGGGACTACAGTTCATACAAGGTGTTCGTTTCTAAGCATAAGTTAAACTTATTCTTAAACTGTAATTTGTGGCCAGACGGAATTTCCTTCCGCCGCTTTGTTGACTTTCACAAAAGGGAAGTAAATAGAGGGACTCCATTACTCAGCGGTACAAATAAATTATAAATAGTATGGATGGTACAACTTTTATTTCATTCAATTGTAAATCTCTCAAAAGGTCAATGGATTGCATCAGATCAATGAGTCAAAGAGCTAATATTATTGCGCTACAGGAGACAACTGCAGGAAATGCAGGAACTGAGCAATGTAAACAAAGCTTTCGGATACTTTGGCAAGTCAGAGGTTGATACGTCATCAGGACTATTGCGAGGAAGACCATATGGTGGGGTGGCTCTTTTATGGAATAGCTCAAAATTTGAGTGTGTGTCTGTGATACCGTGTGCGAGTGACCGTTTTTTTTATTTTTAGTTTTCTCAGTGTATATGCCTACTAATTCGCATGAAAATTTTGTAGAGTATGTAGAATGCTTAGGTGAAATAGCGGCTATGGTAGAAAACAATAACATTGAATCTGTGGGGCCACGCCCCAACGTTGTATTCAAATGTGGGACCGATGTGATGACCACACCCAATGTTGTGTTCGAATACGTTATGTGGTAAATAATCGAATACTAATAATAATAATAATTTTATTTCAGATAACCAAGTGATCCATAAAATTTGTTAGTAAATATGGAACTTATAACCTATGTTAGTACCTAAATCTAATTCTTAAATTTAGGTATTAACATAGGTTATAACTCTTATTAACTAAACATAGGCGGTAATATTGCTTAAGGAGGAATGAGTCGTATCTTTCAGCAATTACTTTCATGATGGAGTTGGAGCTAGCCCGCACCCTGCCAAGCAACGAGGCTCTTTTCTTTCTTATAAGGGCGTAATAGTCATCTGTACACGCCTTTGCAAACATGCCTGACGCACTGCAAAATCGGGGTAGCCCCAACAAGATCCTGAAGCCATTATTATACTGGACACGTAAGGTGTCGACAGTCCGCTGTGAATAATTCGACCACAGGCTGCACGTGTAGAAAACTTGACAGTACGCTTTAAATAGTGTTATCTTTACTTGTTCACTACACCGCGCAAACCTACGTGTCAACATATTACATCGGACTGCCAGCGCCCTACGTTCCCTTTCTATGTCAACATTGTCACTTAGGTCATCGGTAACAAAATGCCCTAGTACTTAAATTTATCAACGCGTTTTAATTCAATGTCATTCAATTTAATTGCAGGCACATTTTCTGGGCTTTTACAGCCAACGGCATGAATTCGCTTTTATTACCATTGTATCGCAAGCCATGGTTTAACGCATACTTCTCACATATCTTAAAGAGTTCTCTGGTGGCCTTAACCGTGGGACTCAGCAACACCATATCATCTCCGTAACTTATGTTGTTAAAACTTACATCGTCGATACGACATCCGACTTTTTTTGCTGCTGAGTTCAACGATTAGGTCATTAATGTACAGATTGAAAAGCTTTGGTGACGTAATTCCTCCCCGTCTGACCCCACATTGCAATCTGTACCTTTCAGAGAACTTATCGGCCCATCTCACATTATTATACTGATTATTGTACCAGTACTGATTAAAAGCTCAGCTGGAATCTTTTTCTGGCGTAGCTTATCCCATAATATGTCATAATTTACAAGATCAAAAGGCTCTGGAGAGATCTAAAAAACATGCATAACAAGTGTACGTCGCTTTGTGTAATATTCAACAGTGTGCTTTAGGGCTAAGATAGCATTCTCAGTAGACAATTCAGACCGAAACCCAAACTGTGCATCGTGCAACTCAATATAACTTTCCAGCTGTGTATCCAACAGGCTGTCAAGTATTTTAGCCATAATTGTTGCCAAAGAATGGGTCGATAATTACACTTATCTCCTACTCACCTGTTTTGTTTTTAACTATAGGCACAACTATTGTCCGCATAAGGTCGTGAGGCAGATACGAATGACAGAGACATGAAGAGAAGAACGTAGCGAGTAATCGAGGCAGGTGAGGTCCGGCATGCTGCAGGTGCTCGATGCTGAGAGAATCATGGCCGGGAGATTTCCCCCTAGTCATATTTTTAATGGCAGTTGCCACTTGTTCAAGTGTAAAACTATCTGTAACTAGCAACGACACTATTTTAAAATGTTCTGCAAACATATTAGCTATGCTAATAGGTTCGTTTACACCTCCAACGCACACAGGCAGGGTAGGCTTAATATCAAGTTTGTTGGTGGCTTTCCAGAATTTTTTGAAATTATTTGCCTTACGATGTGATGCTATGATATCGAGTTGAATTTGCTCTTGATGGTTCTGACACCATTTTAGTTTGCTCTTAAATATTTTACGTGTTCGGCACATATCGTCATATATAGGACCACTACTTGGTTTGTTATGCCACAGCCATATGCGATATTTAAACCTAGCCATCACATGTGCTTCCCTCACATGTCTGTTCCAACATACGACCACTATGCTTATAACATCTATGGTCATCATAACTCTGTATAGCGGCTTCAGATAAAATACGAGTAGTAACAATATTATTGTACATTTCATCAAGCATTAACCTATGATGGGTATTGTTACAGTGTGAATTATAACATACGCTAAGTTCCTCAGGCACCTTAAGCGACATTAATTTGTTATTACACATATCATAATATACTTCGATTCGATCACTGACCCTTTCGCCCCATTTTACTTTGTTACATGATTTTATCGCAACTTCTAATTTCGTTTTAATAGTGTCTAACCTGCACTCAACAATAAAGGGGCAATGATCAGACCAGAATACATCATAAAATATTCTTATGTTAGTTATAGTGTCCCAAGCAGCTTGTGTGACAATGCAATGGTCAAGCCATCGTCTACAGCCATGTGCATCACTGACAAATGTATAGTTACCAGAATCTATACCTAACTTTTCAATGTCCGCACAAATCCAATTCTGTTCAGAACAGAATTTTAAGAGTTCAAGTCCAAAAGACTCACCAGGATGAGCATTAAAATCACCAAGGACGTACACTGCTTCCACGTCACAACTTTCGACTATCGCGCTTACCTCACTAAGACATTCAGTGAATTCTGTTAGGTTATCACTCGCGTCTGTCGGCATATATACACAAAACACTAAAAAGTATTTGTCACCGAGGGATACTTTTATTGCTGCTAGCCGCACACTAGCACAGTTTATTACTGTGACTGATTCAAAAGCTCCTTTGCGCCACAAAATCGCCACACCACCATACGGTCATCCTTTGAGTATGCCCTCTGATATGTTCACAGCTGATTTTCCTGTGTATTCAAAATCTTGGTGTATCTTGGCAAGGTATGGGATATCATAGGGAAGCAACCACGTTTCTTGGAGAGCAACTATATCGACTTTTTGACACAGAAACTTAACTGCATCAATTGAGCGTTTCACAGATTTGTAATTAAAGATTTGCAATTAATTAACAGATTTGTAATTAAATTGCTTACGCCTGCCCTTCATTAGCAATTTAATTGCTAATGAAGGGCAGGAATAAGAATTAACTGACTGACTAACTGACTGAATGAAGTAATGTTATTTCCATGTAACAAACAACTTTTACCACAAACAATTTTACAAGATGAAATTAACTACGAGAACAATGTAAGTTAATTGACATAAGTAGCGCGTCGCGTACTGTTGCTATGCCGGTTGCAGGCGGAAAGAACGTCGCACATTCTCGCGTTCCGTTGAAGGCGCGGTGTCTTATCTTATCGATGATTTGCATTGTTTCCTGGTTGTGGCGTGATATATAAGCGTGTGGCTTAATCTTCATGCGTGTAGCGGATTTGCGTAGGTCTAAGTGAAGCGAGTTACGCCACATATTCCCCCTGGCCAGACTACGGTCGACAGTAATCGAAAAATTTTACTCTTCGGCCACTACGCATGATTTTCTCCTTATTGATGGCTGGTTCCGTAGGGACTTTGGGTTCCGGTTCTTTTGTTTCTTTGGCCATGTAAGCTGGTTTAAGTCTGTCCACTGAGACGTTGTTTTTCTTTCCCCTTATTTCTATGGTGAAGTACTTGGCTTGCCTGTCTAGTACTTTGAAGGGTCCGTCGTAGGATGGTTCGAGTGGGCTTCTGACGTGATCTCGGCGTAGAAAGACGTGAGAGGATGTGTAGAGGTCACGTGGTATGTAGAATGGCGTTGTAGTGCTGGTGTGCCATTCTGTGTGACGTCTGCCGTGGTGTAGTCGTCTAATGGAGATAGGTATTGGCCTGGTAAGCTGAGAGTTTGACCATATACCAATTCTGCAGGCGTAGCTTGTAGATCCTCTTTCCACGAGTTGTGTATACCCAAGAGTACCAGTGGATGGGCTTCCGTCCACTGTGATGATGTGTGGCACATGATTGCCGCCTTGAGTTGACGATGAAGTCGCGCGATGATACCGTTTGCAGCTGGGTGATAGGCGGTTGTGCGCAGGTGACGCGCACCAACCAACTTGGTGAGAGTCTTGAATAGGTGACTCTCGAACTGGCGTCCGCGGTTTCTGGTCACCAGTGCGGGACAGCCGAATCGGGCTATCCAGCCGGACACTAGAGCAGCTGCGCAGGTCTCCGCCGTGATGTCCACCATGGGGTATGCCTCAGGCCATCGCGTGAATCGGTCGATGACGGTAAGGCAATATCTGTAACCAGAAGACAGAGTTAGGGGCCCTACGATGTCGAGGTGGATATGGGAAAATCTCGACGAAGGAGTGAGGAAAGATGAAGGTGGGAATATGGTATGATGGGTTATTTTGCTCTTTTGGCTAAAATGCTTTTGGTAAGCTGTGCAGTGTCAAAAAATTGTTTTCTGAACTGAGGAGTAATGGTAAGGTCGTGGCGGTTTCACAGAAATGTCGCAATAGACAGGTAAGTTACCGTTTAAAGTGTTGATCCTTTTCACTTGCAGGGATGAGCCATGAAGAAGTAGATTTTGCAGTTCAGGATCTTTGTCCTGAGCTCGTGCAAGATCATCGTAGCCCACAGCTGTAGTGATCTCCTCGACTCTAGAAAGTGCGTCAGCTACTAAGTTTTCCTTACCAGGTAGGTATCTCAGGTCTGTTGTAAACTGAGCAATGTAGTCGAGGTGTCTGAACTGTCTAGGAGTGCATTTGTCTTTTCCTTTTGAGAAATCGAAGGTGAGAGGCTTATCGGTGAATATTGTAAATATTCTAGCCTCAACCATGTGACGGAAGTACTTGATGGCTTCGTACACAGCCAACAGCTCTCTGTCGTAGGGGCTGTACTTCCTCTGTGCATTGCTGAGCTTATGAGAGTAGAAAGCAAGTGGTTGCCAATCCTTACCTTTCCGTTGTTGAAGGACGGCGCCTATGGCAGTTTCAGATGCGTCTGTCACTATTGCTAGTTCTGCAGCTGGGTCGGGATGAGCAAGAAGAGTTGCTTGAGATAGTGATTCCTTACAAACTTCGAATGCTCGAAGTAATTGCAGAGTCATGTCTATCGGATAAGACCCTTTGATTTTTGAGCCACTGAAAACGTCATTCAGCGGTGCTTGAAGTTGGGCTGCGTTGGGAATAAAGCGACGGTAAAAGTTTAGCATGCCTAAGAAACGTCTTAGTTCTTTGACGGTTTTTGGAACGGGGTATTGCCTGATAGTTTCGACTTCGAGTAGTTTAGTACCTGCAGCTCCACGTGGTATCCCAAGAACGTGACTTCTGGTTGGCCAAGTGTACACTTGGTAGTGTTTACCACTACGCCGTACTGCTATAGGCGTTCGAAGAGTTGCCGCAGATGGTTCTTGTGCTCTTGGATTGATGACGAAAATACTAAGACGTCATCTATTTATCCGTAGCAGAAATCGAGTCCTTGCAACACCTCGTCAATGAACCTCTGGAAGGTTTGTGCTGAGTTTATTAAGCCATAGTTCATGGACGGAAAATCGTACAATCCGAACGGAGTCGTCATTGCCGTTTTCATGATGTCATCTGGATTGACAGCAATCTGATTGCACGCCTTGAAAAAGTCAATGGTAGAAAAGATAGAATGGCCTGTAAGTTAATGTGATAAGTCGTGGATATGACGGATGGGACATCGATCAGGTATAGTTGTATTGTTCAGTGCTCTGTAGTCTCCACATGGTCTCCAACTATCATCCTTTTTTCTTACCATGTGCAGGGGAGAAGACCAAGCGCTTTCCGACGGTCTGGCTATGCCGCTGGCGAGCAGGTCTTAGAACTCCTGCTTCGCAGCTTGCATGCGAAGTAGATCCAGGCGTCGAGGCTTACTGGCCACTGGAGGTCCTGGAGTAGTCTTGATGTGGTACAGAGTGTTATGTTTGCATGGTAAGTGCATACAGAGGCTGCAATACAAGTATCGGTAATGGAATATTTCCACTGTTCCTGTCATATTAAAACCTTTTTCAATTGAAAGCTCTTTGGTTTTAAAAATCGAATACCATTTATTTATTTAAAGAAAAGATTCTCTTAAAAAAAAAACCCCCCCCCCCACACCCCTCCCCTAAAAAAAAAAACCCCCCCCCTCGAAAAAAAAAAAATTAAAAACCCCTCCCAAAAAAAAAAACACCACCCCAGGTCTTGTCACAAGGTTTTGTCAAACTTGTTTAGTCGTTGAGAAAATGGAATTGACTCGAGAAAATTCAAGAGCGATGATTTATTATGACTTTCGAAGTGGTTTAACACAAAAACAGTGTGTTGACCGGATGATTTTTTCATTTGGTGATGAAGCCCCATCCAAAACCACAATTTATCGCTGGTTTGCTGAATTTCAACGTGGACGTGTCAAGCTCAGTAATGATCCCCGTCAAGGTCGTCCAAAAACTGCAGTCACCCAAGAAAACGTTGATGCTGTGCGTAAGCTGATTGAGGAAGATCGACATGTGACATACCGCGAAATTTAGGCAACTTTAAACATTGGCATGAGTCAAATACAAATAATCTTGCATGAACAATTAGGTGTAAAGAAGATGTTTTCCCGATGGATACCGCATTCGCTCTGTGAAGATCAAAAAGCGGCTCGCGTTACTTGTTGCGTCAGAACTCTCGAAAGATTCCACGCAGGATCCTCAAATGCTGAATACAACATCGCATCAGGTGTCGAATCCTGGATATACGAGTACGAACTCGAAACAAAAAACCAGTCACGAGTTTGGGTGTTCGAAAATGAGTTAAAGCCAACAAAAATTGTTCGTTCACGGAGTGTTGCAAAAAAAATGGTGGCCACGTTTGTCTCCAAAACCGACCATGATAAGATTATTCCTCTTGAGGGACAAAGAACGGTTAATGCAGAATGGTATGCTAGCATTTGTTTGCCACAGGTCGTTTCTGAACTCCGTAAAGAGAACTGCAACCGCCGCATGATCCTCCATCACGACAATGCGAGTTCTCCCACCGCACACAGAACAAAAGAGTTTTTAGAGCAAGAAAACATAGAATTATTAGACCATCCGCAGTACAGCCGCGACCTAAGCCCTAATGATTTCTATACTTTCCCTAAAATAAAGAATAAATTGCGTGGACAGAGATTTTCATCACTTGAAGAAGCTGTGGACGTCTACAAAACGGCCATTTTGGAGACCCCAACTTCCGAATGGAATGGTTGCTTTAATGATTGGTTCCATCGTATGGAAAAATGTGTCAAATTTCGCGGAGAATACTTCGAAAAGCAATAAATACATTTTTAAATTGTATTGTTGTGTCACTTCCTTGATTCCCGAAATTTTCAGTGCCGCCCTCGTAATATGCAAAACTGAATAAAAAAATTTGAAACAAAACACCTTTAAACTAATAAGTTGAAATGTGTTTTGGGTTCAATTCTTTTTACGAGATTCATTTACTTATTTACATACATTATTACTTATTTACACATTTACAGTATTGATAAATTTTACGAATTCTATTTGTTTTAAGCTTTTACCGAAATGGCAGAGTGAAAAAACGGCGGTTGAGTTTTATAAAGGACGAAACTATCCCTCACGATTATGTCTAAGATTCCTAGCGATACCTAGGCTGCACTAAAAGTATCGGGAATGGAATATTTCCACTGTTCCTGTCATATTAAATTTTTTTTAATTGAAAACTCCTTGGTTTTAAAAATCGAATACCATTTATTTATTTAAAAAAAGATTCTCGGTCTTGTCACAAGGTTTTGTCAAACTTGTTTAGTCGTTGAGAAAATGAAATTGACTCGAGGAAATTCAAGAGCGATGATTTATTATGACTTTCGAAGTGGTTTAACACAAAAACATTGTGTTGACAGGATGATTTCTGCATTTGGTGATGAAGCCCCATCCAAAACTACAATTTATCGCTGGTTTACTGAATTTTAACGTGGACGTGTCAAGCTCAGTAATGATCCCCGTCAAGGTCGTCCAAAAACTGCAGTCACCCAAGAAAACGTTGATGCTGTGCGTAAGCTGATTGAGGAAGATCGACATGTGACATACCGCGAAATTCAGGCAACTTTAGACATTGGCTTGAGTCAAATACAAATAATCTTGCATGAACCATGTTTTCCCGATGGATACAGCATTCGCTCTGTGAGGAGCAAAAAACGGCTCGCGTTACTTGGTGCATCAGAACTCTCGAATGCTGTCTACACACCAACGTCGCCGGCCCGGCATCACGAACCCGGCGGACAAGGCCGGCGGCCTGATTATGAAACGACCAAAGCCGCTGGCCCGGCGGCATGCGCCCGCGCACGGCACGCCCGGCGCTCCCCGCTCAGTAGACATGTGTAAATCACTCATTACTAGCGACCGAATCATTCTAGTACATTTCGTCATGCGTACTGGTACATTCGGATCGATCATTCAAATGGATCATTTCAGGCTCCAGTACTCTGTGAATCTGTGAGATCCATTGGAAACCGAAAATTTTCTATTTGAGATTTGTAACAGCGCCATCTACTACATGTTATAGGTAATAAAGTCATTTTATCGAACTAAAACTTATTAACTTTCAAGGTGGTAAGAACAATCGACGCTAGATGAAATAAACACAAAAACCTCAAGTTATCATATATTTTAAGTACTTAATAAATTTGTTTATTCTTAAATTTCATTCCTAATAATCTAACAATACACAATTTCATCTTACTTTACATGTCTAAAAATAGGGACTGTAACATTTATTTGCTACGAAATTAAACTTTTACCTAACTTATACGAGTATAAGATGGTTGAAAATTATCTTTAAATAAATCATTTATCATGAAATGTTTTGAAGTGTTATTTTTAGTAAACTCTAAGGAATTATATTTTTAACTCATAGATTTAACAAATAAATATAAGAAAACGTAAAATAGTTTTTAATTTAGGTAACAATATTATAATAAAAAACCCTTAAATAATAAATACTCCTGTTACTCTGCAGTTTCCGTATATATTCTCCGCTAGGAGTAATGGTGTTTTGTGTATATATTGCTCTACTCTACTCCATGCTCTGCAGTCTGCACTGTTAATTCAATTCGCCTGTTTATTCAGATCATTCGGGATTCGGTCGGTTTGCGGCTCATTCACAATTCAAACAAATCGCGGGTTAAAAACGTAAAACGGTACATTCAAAAACAAATGAATGAACCATCAATACTTTTAAGTGTACCAGCTCAAACGAACGAATCATGCACGATTGACACATGTCTACCGCTCAGTTGCCCGCCGACTTTCGAGGAGTAGTGACGTGCGTGACTGTTTTTTTTATCAACTAAAACAATATGGAATGGGAAGAGTTCAAAACAATTATTATGGGATCCAAAACACAGTGACTATTAATTGCGGCCAAAACGCTTCGACGCATTTAATGACATTGCGACTGAATTGTCTACATCTGTTACTGAAGTATTTCTACTACAGTAAAAATAAAAAAAATTAACTAGTCACTATTACCGCGAAAAAAAATGTGACAGTTCGAATAAATCCGGAGCGGGTACCGAGGAAATATATGAAAGTAAATGGTTTGCCTACAAACCATTACATTTTCTGCGCAATAAAAATGTGCCTACTGGAACAATTGATACTGTAAATATTATACCTAAGTAATATAATTTCTTAATTAAAAGCTGAAAATAGTAATAATAATTAATAGCGAGATTCGAACCTACTACCTTTGGGTGACACATTCACTGCACTGATCACTGAGCAATCGTGAATTCAATTCCACCTGTATTTCACACTTTTACCTTTTTAATTTGAATATTTTTTTTGGTAATTAACCTTGATTTCTGAACAAAGAATTTTCATTGTAATTATTTACTAAGCAAGGCCAATTGTCAAAAAACAAATTTCAACTACTACACATACACAATAAACACCCGCATACATATATACTTATACTTACCTCACTTATTTATAATAGAATATATAAAAGGATTACATATCAATCCTAATTGTGTACTCTTTCATGCGATATTTTGTTATATGCTAACTAAAAGCTTAATAATATAATATAAATGATAAATTATCTGCTCATCCAGGATAAGCCGGCGGAACACCATTCACAACAGGAGTCAGATTCACAATCAACAGAAAATAATTTATCACAATCAACAGAATCTATCAGACTTGCCAAGACCAAATAAACGTCCTAGAATTAATCAAAAAGATGAGATGGTGTCCGAAGCACTGAATATTATGAAGAATATCTCCGAACGACAAAATGCCTCAAAGATACTAGAAAAAGATGAGGATGGTTTGTTTGGAGATTAACGAAAGCTATTGTAAGAAATCGGATCAATAATATAATATTTGAAGCCGAAACTGGCATTCGAGCCGATATGTTTTCGGATTTTACAAGACCATCGTCAAAACACAGTCATCCGGGATACTATTCGGCTTCAAGACCATCGTCAACACACAGTCATCCGGGATACTATTCGGCTGCACCTACAAACTACTCAACATCCGTATACTCCGCCCAATCCCACGAGACAGTTTCACCTCCATAAACATTTGAGGAAGAAATCTCACCTCTAACTCGTAATAGTACCCAGGATATTGAAAATATTTTAACATCCTTAAATCCATAGATATTTAAGAATGAAATTGCCTTTTTTCTCTCAATTTCTTTTGTTTGTATCTTTATATCGGAATCTGCATCGCTTATTGAATAAATTACATAAAACACTAAAAGAAAAATTTGCCATGTGTTCAGAATTTATGCTATTACTATTTCTTTGCTAAGAATGTATAATACGTGTGATTGTCAATTATAGTGTTATGTATGCGTGTATTAAAGTACTTCAAGATAATTGTATCATTTCAAGTAAATGATGTTTTTGTATTTTTTATCTAAATTATAGTATCACTACTTATAATTAAGTGTCTGTGGTACCACTCTAATAAACGGTGCATAAATTCTGAACACGTGGCATTTTTTTGTGTTTTATATCATTTTATTCATATAAGCGATACTGATTTCTTATCACTATACAGTTTAAAAATTGAGGAATAAAAAAGTTTGCTACTAATTGATTTATAATAAGAACACATTTCTTACTTTGATAAAAGCTTTATTGTTCAAATTAAAGTGAAAATGTATCTCGTCAAGAGACTTATTGGGCACTGTTTATACAAATATTAAAAAATAAATCAATATTACGTTATGAGTTTTGCTTTAGTCTACTATGGGGCGTTTATCGGTTATATTGCCATTCTAATGTACCGACATCAGAAAGAAAATAATGAGTCAACTCTATTCTTGTATCCTCGGTGGTGAATATTGCATCTGGGCCTGAAGTAATATTATTGTCTTCTCTGGGGATGTTAACTAAACAACTTTCATGTGCATTCCATCGCCACTCACCTGGAATGACTTCTCCTTCATAATTTTCATTATCGTATTCATTTTGTGGTAGTGCACCGGTTTGTTTTATATAATTGAACAAATGTATACACGCCAATATTAAGAGCTTTTAGTTTTTTCTGGGATTAGTTCAATAGGTTTATGGAAAATCTGAAATTTATTTGCTAACTGCCCAAACACATTTTCAACTACCCTTCTCCCTCGACATACACGATAGTTAAAAATCCCCTTGAGGGAGCCTTTCGTGTGATTCCCATCATAAGCTTTCATAATATGGGTTTGCAATGGAAAAGCGTCATCACCAAAAAAAAAAGAATCCGTCTGGGTAAAGGATTTTTATCTGGTAAATTCAAAGCATTATCATTCATTAACATCCGACACCGCCGTCTGAAATCCGACCCTAACATCCCACATTAGCGTACAAAAAATTGTAATCAGCATCTACTAAAGCAAAAAGTACAATACTGAAATAATGTTTATAGTTATTGTTGGCGACACGTCTATAAGAATATTTCAATTTATTGGTTAACCGATTACGAACAGCTTCTAAAAACAAATTATCGAGCAATAATATTCTAATAAAAAAACACTTAGTTGAATCTTAAAGAAATATCGAATTAATAGTTTGAAGGTCTTGGGTTTGATTCCCAGGCCGGACTAGTTTGTCGTTTTCTTATTAATATTTTCTTAATAAATTCATATAGGGAATTTTTAAGATATAAATTATGTTTCCGGGTTCAGTTCCCCGGTTGAAATCACCTTTCCAATAGTATTGTTAATTTAAAGGAATATTAAAATAAAGTTAGAGACCAGGATTTGTTCCCCGGTCGAAATGATCACTTTGTGAATAAATAGAATTAATGGAAATTAATTGCATAAGTATTATCTTATATGAGTTTGATACGTTTTGTATGAAAACAAAATGTTTGTTTTCATGTTTGATTCATAAAATGTTTTGTCTATGTTATCTGATAAGAGACATGATAACTGATAAGAATCTGGTTGGAAATAATCTCCGACCTTTGAGAGTCGTGAAGAATCAGTTGTTCACCTAGTATTGGTTGATAGCCGTGTGTGCTAAATTTGCCATTTTTGCCAACAATTGAAAGTCGTGTGAGAATTAGTTGTTCAAATAGCGTGAGTTCATAGCCGCGCGTTAACTTGGGAGGTCAAAATAAGTAGAAATTTAAATATTTGCAAATTTCAGCAATTTATGTAAAATTGACTTGTAAAATATTCTAGATTGACTGTATGAACAAAATAGGTGAATTCTGTGTTATTTTCATGTGAAAATTCCTTTGGATTAGTGAAATACTGATAGTTTTGTGTAAGAAATTTAAAAGTGTTTTTAATAGTAAAATGTATAGGAAAAATGTAAATTAAACTATTGTATTAGTTAAGATATTTATAATTTCAAGTGAAGAACATTGTTTCAACCTTATATGTTGGATATTTAAGAATTCTAACTTGGTGCATATGTTGTAAAATGGGCATATTTTGTTGAATAAATAAAAGGTTTTTTGTGATATAAAAATGTAATGTACTCGTATATCATAGTATAGATATTTTTTGTGCTATCTTTATAAATAAAATGTATAAATGTATGTCTTATACAAATAAAGATATTGGGCAAACCGTGAGAGAGTGATAGTACAAATTGATGTAATTAACGCGGCTCTCTTTCGCGTATAGTTTTGTGGTAGCTCAGTAAACGAGTTTTCTTACAAATCGTTCGGGACCAGCAGTATATATAATAATCAAGAAAGAAAAAGTGTATAGGGAAGTGATAGGGAAAGTAATTACTCTCTCACGGAACGGTTTGAAGATAATTACTGTTTTATTCCCAAGGAATCCTTCACCTTCAAAAAGTAAAATACAGTCCACTGGTGTCGCTATTGCGGCACATATTGAAGAATTAAGGCGTTGGGACCGGGACGACTTCGGAAGACCCGTAATCCCCGCCTGAACCTATTTGAAGAAAAGGAAGAGGTCGACGCCCTTGTCTGTTACTCCGTTGCGGGGTTCACATACGTTGTTCCCGAACCCAACGTAGGTGTCATAGGAAGTTAGGAAATCCGCTGCTGAACCAGCCGGAACAAGCGACCTCCCTCCTTCTCTGGTTCCTTTTCAATTGGTCCTTCGAAGCGGGATTTAAGGAACCAGCTGTGAACTGCTGGATACCATTCAAGTGGACCTTCGGAGCCGAGTGAAGATCAGCGACCGAAGGAAGCCGGAGGTTTGAGCTGAAGCAACAGGACCAAAGGCAAGAAGACCAGGCCAGCGCTGTAGGCCCATCAGGGCTTAGGCAGGACCGGACCTGGAATACTATAATTTCCTGTCGGACGACCGTGTCCGGCATTTCCTGTCGGGTCATCAGGCAAGGGTGCAAGAAAGAAGAAGAAGCATCCACCGCTGCTGCTGCCAGGCGAGGGTGCTCGTGTGGGCACCTGACTGCATCGCGGCCGAAGGAGAGCGCCTGGAAGAGGCGTCACCGGCGACTGGGCGGCGAGCAAAGCATACATCCCGACCCCCTAACGGTGCCAAACCGGTCGGGCTCTGGCACAACACCTTCGGGTGGAGCAGATCTCTCGAGCGAGGTACTGCGCTTGCACTACTGGCTCGACTGTTTCGCCATATTCCTTGGCGGGACAGTTCCTAAACCTTTCCTCTATTCCATTCCTGCACAACTCCATCCCTGGACGGCTCACCACTGTAGGCCCCCGTCCAGGATTGATAGGACTGATAGGGCTGTTAGGGTGGTAGTAGGTTTGTAGGGTTGGGAGATAAAGGGGGGGAGGGGTAGTGGGGTTAGGTTGGGGTGTAGAAGGGTTGTAGGTAAGGGGTCGTAGGGACCGTAGGGACAGTTAGGGACCGTAGGCCAACAATCACTTTCCTGCAAGATGAAGAAGGCACAAGACCAGACAGAGAGGAGCGAAGGAACCAGGACAAGAACAGGGCTCTCAAGAAAGGCTAAAGAGGTGGGATCATCTGGAGCGACCACAGCTACTGCTTCGAGTGGGGCAACTCCTTCAAGTGGAGCCACCACCGATACGTCCACATGCACGTGGGACTCAGGGGCGTCCGTGGCAACGACAAGCAACAGGACGGACACCAGTGGTACGCAGACCAGCACCGCACAGAAATCCGTTATATCCAGGAGTGAAACGATAGTCGAAAAAGTAGGTCAAGGGACCGAAGAAGCGGAATCGTTAAGAACAGTAATCGGGCACACTAGTGACAAAGGGTCAGAGAGAGGTCACCGCGATCGGCGAGGCTGAAAGCCGAATTAGAGGCGCGGATTAAATTCGAACACTCAGAGCTCGAACGAGGATGATGAAGAGCGGAATACTCAGGTGGAACCTTTCGTAAGGAGTTGGGTTCAACAGACCATAATGAGCGCGCCGGTTAGTGTAACGTAACCCGACATTACTGATAAGGGAGCGTGTAAGGGATCACGCCGCAAAGGGGCGTAGGTCGAGCGCAACCTAGGAAATGCACAGAAAGCACACGCGTGTGAGGTATCAGAATTGACCGAAGCGATTGTGAGTGCAATAAAGATAGCGAGTAAAGATAAGTCTTCCCAGCTTCATTTCCTCCAGGAATTACCGGTCTTCGATGGAGACCCGGGTGAATGGATAATTTTCAAAATGGTGTTTGAAGACACAAGAAGCCAATTTTCAGGGTGCAGAATGTCGCACGCCTTAGGAGGGCATTAAAGGGCACCGCTAAGGAAGCGGTAAAGTCATTGTTGTTTACTTTGTGTGAACCTGAAGAAATAATGAACGCTCTCGAAAGAAGATTCGGTAGGGTTGAGATGCTCATTCTAGCCGAAATCGAGAATGTAAAGCGTATGCCAAGATTGGCGGAAGATTGCCGAAATATAGGTTCTTTTGCAAGTCGCATTACGAACGTGGTTGCTGTAATACAAGCGTTGAACCAACCACAGTATTTATACTCACCGGAGTTAGTAAGCCGTATAGTGAAGAAACTTGGAACTATGATTAAATTTAAATGGTTCGAGTATCGAGCTCAGCATCCTTTGAAGCCAGAGTTACAGAAGATGGCCAAATTTTTGACTTCATTGAGTGAACAATTTGGAACGTCCTTAAGCAATGAAAATGTGCCTGAAAAGCGGAAACGTCCTGAATTCAGGAAGCAAACTGTACACACTGCAAAGGGGTTTGTACACAACCGTTTTAAGAGCGAGCGTTATGAACGCCGAAATAATAAAGGGCACAACCGACAAGTGGTTATGATAACCCAGGATAAGCCTGTAAGTCGGGTAACACATAAGTGTGTTATATGTAACAAGGAACACTTTATAGTGAGTTGTTACAAATTTAAGGATATGAATAATCGCGAAAAATGGGAAGCGGTTAAAAAGGCGAAAGTATGTTTCCAATGTTTGTCACCTAACCATAGGAAACAACCATTACATCAGATTTGATAGACCACAAATCCTCGCGAAAGAACACCGATTCCTACCAAGGATGATACGTGAGGCTATTGAAATTAAAAAACATCCTAATTTCAATAGAAAGTAGCTGGGTACTACCACCTGCTTGGGATCCTATAATCAATAAAATTAAAACTAAACCCAAGCATACCACTGCAAGACCTCAGGACATAGTCAGTTCATTTTGCATAGATCGGACCATAAACAATAATTAAAAAAGCTGAAGGTACTCCGGGTTTAACAATGACATCGCGACGTCAGTCATCTCAGTCCCCCGTGACCATGGGTGCTGGAAAGCGCCCGAAACGTCGGGAATTAAAAATAAAAAGTAAAAATAAACGCGATAAAATCCGTAAAAGTAGTTTTAATCATAACCATAGGAAGTTAGAGTGCAGAGCGAAAAAATGTGGTGTAGAGGGATGTAGAATGGCACATCATCGAATGCTACATTGATACCCCAATAAAAATACCTCGCCGCAAGGGGACGAGGGGGTAAAGAGGCTCAAATTACAACTGTTAGTACAGTGAATGCACTGGCGTGTGTATATCTAAAAATTATACCGGTCGAGTTGTATGGACCTGGAGGAAAGGTCAAGACCATAGCTCTTCTGGATGAAGGATCAACCATGACACTCATAGAGGAGTGGATGGCTCAGAAGTTAGAACCTCGCGGATGCAAAGAAGAATTACGTATTGAAGCCGTAGGAGGTAAGCGAATTAACGACGACAGTTCGTATCGCTTAAACGTTAAGATAAAAGACATTTACTCGAATGACTTAGAGGAGATAAGTGTACAAACAATTAAGTCACTTAACCTTTCTCCGCAGTCAGTAAGCCGAGAATTATTGCAACGGTGTTCTCATTTGACACCGATTAAGGACGAGTTGATTTATGAGAGGTCCAGACCTACCATATTAATTGGCCAGGACAATTGGCATCTCATAGTTAGAGGATCTTAAAACCAAGCGCGCAAGATATATAACATCTTTAAATTTCTTGAAGAGATGCAGAGACCATAATCTCATTCCTACGTTTGTCAAAATATCAACAAAGAAGGACATTCGAGGAAGCGCTAAGATCTTAAATCAGGCAAGTAAAAAGTTGTTACGGACGGTGATTCAGCAGAAACGGTTCGATTTACATTTCATAAACAACACCATAGACAATTTGTCCAGTGAACTAAAGACAATTTTAACGACATTTGATTTTAATAATTGCATCGAAACTTTAAACAAACGAGAAACATCAAAATACAATGAATGCAAAAATAAACAAATAGAAAAATACCAAAAATTAACGATCAAATCAAATGCCAAACATCCAAGTCAACGCCAGAACAATAAACAACCGTTGACCATAGACACAAACTATAAACAACGCACTGTCTATAATTTGTCAAAACATACACTGGACGAACCGACAATGAAAGTATTAGCGAAGGGAATGAACTTCGCATTAACTCCGCGAAAAATCCCGTACGAAGAAATTATCTGCAGTGTTGAGGATTGTCTGTTTAAGAATAATATCGGTAAGGAAGATTTGGAGGCCATACGTCAAGATATTTCGTCCTTGTTACGTCGTAGTTCAGTGCCGAAACCAAACCTTCCCAAAGACGAATTTACAGCGCTAAATAACTTACGGAACAGACCAGAACTCACGATTCTCCGCGCGGATAAAGGAAATGCTACGGTAGTAATGGACGCGTCGGAATATAATTTTAAAATACAACAACTTTTATCGGACGAAAGTACATATAAAAAGGTCAAAACAGACCCTACAACTAACACGCTTAAAACAACTAGCGATTTAATAAAGAAATACTCCGAAAAATTAAATCTCGACGTGAATTCGCTAATACCATCATGTGCCAAACCACCGAGGTTGTATGGGTTACCGAAGATACACAAACCAAACGCTCCACTACGTCCCATAGTAAGCCAGATCGATTCACCAACCTATAAGCTGGCACAATACTTAGCAAAAATACTATCACCACTAAGAGGACATACCAGAGCACACACAAAGGATTCATACCATTTTGTGAGTGAGATAAAAGACCTACATCTCGCTAACAATGAAACTATGGTCAGTTTTGATGTTCAGTCACTATTTACATGCCTACCTATTGTGGACTGCATCTCAATTGTAACTAGGAAGCTAGAAGAAAATAACATGCCTCAAGAATGTGCAATACTACTTGAACATTGCCTCACATCTGGCTATCTATTGTGGAAGGAGGAGTTCTACAAGCAAGTAGATGGTGTGGCGATGGGCTCACCTGTGTCTCCCATAGTCGCCGACATATTCATGGAGGACTTTGAGGAGAAAGCCCTTCTTACTGCCCCTGTAAATCCAAGGTTCTACAAGCGGTACGTAGACGACACTTTCACAATTTTACCATCTGACAAAGTAACTGCATTTTTAGACCACCTTAACTCCATAAACTCTAAAATACAATTCACAATGGAGTTAGAGGCAAATAATTCTTTAGCTTTCCTAGATGTTTTAGTCATCCGAAATCCTGATAATACTATTGGTCACACTGTGTATAGGAAAAAGACCCATACTAACCGATATTTAAATGGTGAATCTCACCATCATCCTTCACAGTTAGCTACCGTGGGTAAATCTTTGTTTCAGAGAGCACGAGGGATCTGTGACAGAAAACATCTGGCCGCGGAGCTTCAGCACGTCAAGCAAGTATTGCAAGACAACAAGCTTCGGGTCCCGCGCCTACATCACAGTGAACGAGTGAAGCCGGCCACAGTCGAGCGCGCGCCTGCTCTACTACCATATGTTAGAGGAGTCACAGACAAGATTGGCTACATCTTGAAGCGAGCGTCCATTAAGACATACTACAAGCCGCTGAAGAAGATTAGTCAATTTTTACCATCCATCAAATGTAATATTCCTCTACAAGATGCAGGTGTATACAAGCTAGATTGTGAATGTGGTCTCTCTTACATAGGTCAAACAAAGAGATCTATAAAAACCCGCGTGAAGGAACATATAGCTGATGTGAAGCACCGACGCTCCGGGAAGTCTGCAGTCTGCGAACATGTTCAAGATCGTCCCCACCATTACATTAGATTTGATAAACCACAAATTCTCGCAAAAGAACACCGATTCCTACCAAGGATGATACGCGAGGCTATTGAAATTAAAAAACATCCAAATTTCAATAGAGAAGATGGTTGGGTGCTACCATCTGCTTGGGATCCTATAATTAACAAAATTAAACCCAAACCCAAGCATACCACTGCAAGACTTCATGATACTATAAGCTCGTTTTGCGTAAATCGGACCAAAAATTAATATTAAAAAACTGAAGGTAGCCGGACTAACTATGACATTGGGACGTCAAACATCTCAGTCCCCCCCGTGACCATGGGCGCTGTAAAGTACCCGAAACGTCGGTATAATAATAAAAATAAATTAAAGTAATTAAACGCGATAAAATCCGTAAATAATAGTTTTATCTTAATATATTAATATTTATTTTACCTGTAGCATCGCTCACCAAACTTGGATGGGTTTTACATGGTCACATATCGGGTGGCATTAAACCAATCAAGATTGTTAACCACATTTCCACCAAGAAGGAGGAGGACATGGAGAAGTTAATCAAGGATTATTTTAGTTTGGAATCTCTGAGAGTGTCTGCGCGAAAGCCCGCGAACGACCCAGAAGAACGAGCTTTAAAAATTTTGAACAAAACGGTACGTCGTATACCTAATAATAGGTACGAGACTGCTTTGTTATGGCGCACAGATAATGAGTGCATGCCGTCGAATAGAGCGCAGGTTGAAAGTCGCCTGTTTAATATCGAAAAGAAGCTCGATAAAAATAGAAAAATCGAGAAAAAAGAATATGAGAAGCAAATTGAAAATCTCATCGTTAACGGTTACGCAGAGAAAGCGAACCATATTTCCATTTCCCCACGCACGTGGTATCTTCCCCTCACTTCGCAGTGACTCATCCACAAAAAAGGAAAATAAGAATAGTTTTCGACGCCGCCGCAAGGACGGGCGGACGTTGTCTCAATGATGCATTGTTAACCGGACCGGACTTATTGAAGTCGTTATTTGGCGTTCTGCTACGATTCAGAGAAGGAAGCGTGGCGTGATGGCGACATTAAGGAAATGTTCCTGCAAGTGAAAATTCGGGAAGAAGACAGGGACAGCCTTCGATTCTTATGGCGGCACAATCGTGACGCGCCACCGGAAGAGTATAGAATGACGTCACTCATATTTGGAGCGGCATCATCACCATGCATCGCTATATATGTGAAGAATAGAAACGCGCAGGATAACGCACATATCTATCCAGAAGCAGCTTCCGCGACAGGCATTTCCCGACGTGACGACGGCCGAAAGGATAGTAAACGATATGTATGAATTACATAAACGTGCTTCTTTCCAACTGAGGGGATGGGCTAGCAACCGACCCGAGGTTTTACATAAAATGGAGAATAAATATAAGAGCGACAGTGCTTCACTGGGCGACAAGGAGCACACAGAACGCACTTTAGGTTTGATCTGGAATATCAAACGAGATATAATAAGTTTCTCCATAAGTTTTCGTAACAAACCGGAAGAGGTGATGGAAGGTTTACGACCGCCTACGAAGAGGGAGATAACTAGCGCTGTGATGTCAGTCTTCGATCCTTTAGGACTCGCATCACCCATAACGATTCAAGGAAAGTTGCTAATCCAGCAAGTATGGAGGACAGACATCTCTTGGGATGAAGAAGTTCCACACGAATAACACGTGTTATTTTGTAAATGGATATCGGAAGTGAAGAAATTAGGTCATTTAGAAGTACCTAGACCCGTTGCTGAAGGCATCGGCAAGGGAGAGTTACACACTTTCACGGATGCCCGTGAGAAAGCATACGCCGCCGCGGTGTATTACGTCACTACGGACGAGCTAGAAGAAAGGCGGATTACGCTGATCGCCGCAAAGGCAAGAGTAGCGCCGCTGAAACCAATTTCCATTCCAAGGCTTGAATTACAAGCAGCTCTTATGGGCAGCCGACTAGCTGCATTAGGTAGAGAAGAGAGCAAGTACGAGATATCCGAGCGAATATTTTGGACGTGTCAGCCAGAGCAGTACATCTGGAATTAGCAGCCTCATTGACACCAGCGTCAATGATAATGGCGTTGAGGCGATTTATCGCCAGAAGAGGAAAACCAGCCGTTATATACAGCGATAACGGGACGAATTTCAAAGCTGCACATAAAGAATTATTGCAAGCATGCGAAGAGTGCTATGAGGGCATGAAAAACGAGTCATTTAGAAAATATATTAAATGGAAATTTATACCCCCGGGAGCACCGCACATGGGTGGCGCTTGGGAGAGGTTAGTAAGATCGATTAAAATTGCGTTGACCGCTACGCTCAAAGAAAGGAGCCCGCGAGAGGAGGTTCTGCATACGTTGCTAGAAGCAGAGCATACTGTAAATTCCAGACCTCTGGTAACATTCAGTATGGATAGTCCTAAAGAGGGTTTGACACCCAATAATTTTCTTCTCGGATGCTCATGTGGTGACCGACCACTTGGATTATTTTTAGAGCAACATCTGACGGGTCAACTCAATTGGAAATTCGCCCAGAGGTTAGCCGACCATTTTTGGACGAGATGGCTGAAAGAGCCTCTAATACCTCGAACGGGTAATAACGGAAGGTTCATGGAACCTAAAGAAGGTGATATTGTCTTGATAATAGATCATTCGTTGCCACGAAATACGTGGCCGAAAGGCAAGATTAATAGGACGCTACCGGGACCAGACGGTCACACCAGATTGGTTGACGGCATTACTAGCACAGGTATTTTGAGGAGACCTACATCCAGAATAATAGTCCTGGTACCCGCGACGCCTCTCAAATGATGGTGCTGATGCACGGGGGGGGAGGTTGGTGGCGACGCGTCTATAAGAATATTTCAATTTATTGGTTAACCGATTACGAACAGCTTCTAAAAAATAATTATCGAGCAATAATATTCTACTAAGAAAACACTTAGTTGAATCTTAAAGAAATATCGAATTAATAGTTTGAAGGTCTTGGGTTCGATTCCCAGGCCGGACTAGTTTGTTTTCTTAGTAATATTTTCTTAATAAATTCATATAGGGAATTTTTAAGATATAAATTATGTTTCCGGGTTCAGTTCCCCGGTTGAAATCACCTTTCCAATAGTATTGTTAATTTAAAGGAATATTAAAATAAAGTTAGAGACCAGGATTTGTTCCCCGGTCGAAATGATCATTTTGTGAATAAATAGAATTAATGGAAATTAATTGCATAAGTATTATCTTATATGAGTTTGATACGTTTTGTATGAAAACAAAATGTTTGTTTTCAATGTTTGATTCATAAAATGTTTTGTCTATGTTATCTGATAAGAGACATGATAACTGATAAGAATCTGGTTGGAAATAATCTCCGACCTTTGAGAGTCGTGAAGAATCAGTTGTTCACCTAGTATTGGTTGATAGCCGTGTTTGCTAAATTTGCCATTTTTGCCGACAAATGAAAGTCGTGTGAGAATTAGTTGTTCAAATAGCGTGAGTTCATAGCCGCGCGTTTACTTAGGAGGTCAAAATAAGTAGAAATTTAAATATTTGCAAATTTCAGCAATTTATGTAAAATAGACTTGTAAAATATTCTAGATTGACTGTATGAACAAAATAGGTGAATTCTGTGTTATTTTCATGTGAAAATTCCTTTGGATTAGTGAAATACTGATAGTTTTGTGTAAGAAATTTAAAAGTGTTTTTAATAGTAAAATGTATAGGAAAAATGTAAATTAAACTATTGTATTAGTTAAGATATTTATAATTTCAAGTGAAGAACATTGTTTCAACCTTATAGGTTGGATATTTAAGAATTATAACTTGGTGCATATGTTGTAAAATGGGCATATTTTGTTGAATAAATAAAAGGTTTTTTGTGATATAAAAATGTAATGTATATCATAGTATAGATATTTTCTGTGCTATCTTTATAAATAAAATGTATAAATGTATGTCTTATACAAATAAAGATATTGGGCAAACCGTGAGAGAGTGATAGTACAAATTGATGTAATTACAATAAGTGGCGTAATCGCACAGAGGGCGCGGCTCTCTTTCGTGTATAGTTTTGTGGTAGCTCAGTAAACGAGTTTCCTTACAAATCGTTCGGGACCAGCAGTATATATAATAATCAAGAAAGAAAAAGTGTATAGGGAAGTGATAGGGAAAGTAATTACTCTCTCACGGAACGGTTTGAAGATAATTACTGTTTTATTCCCAAGGAATCCTTCACCTTTAAAAAGTAAAATACAGTCCACTGGTGTCGCTATTGCGGCACATATTGAAGAATTAAGCCGTTGGGACCGGGACGACTTCGGAAGACCCGTAATCCCTGCCTGAACCTATTTGAAGAAAAGGAAGAGGTCGACGCCCTTGTGTGTTACTCCGTTGCGGGGTTCACATACGTTGTTCCCGAACCCAACGTAGGTGTCATAGGAGGTTAGGAAATCCGCTGCTGAACCAGCCGGAACAAGCGACCTCCCTCCTTTTCTCTGGTTCCTTTTCAGTTATAGTATTCACTGCCACTCCTTGGAGGATATTTCAATTTTACAATTAGGCACTTGCCATCTTTTAAAATATGCATCTACAATGTTTCTCCATTCCTCCGGTGTCCTTGGTAGCTAGAATAAATAAAAAAGTGGAATAATCCAGATTAACGCCCCGGCCACATCTGGACGACACGACGGTCGTGTCGGTGGCCGACACGGCGCCGGGAGCCTAATCGTTTATGTTGATCACACTTCCTATTCACTAGTGGCAAATATTTCAAATTATGGATTACAAGACACGTATTATTCTCCTCTTGCTATTGTTGAAAAGGCGCAAAAAAAGACAAAGGGAATATATATTCTTATTCTTTATTTGTCTTGTAATCCATATTTTGCAATATTTGCCACTAATCCGAACAGTACAAGCGACAGTGATCGACTCAACATACAAAACGACGATCCAAATACTTGGACTAGCAGCTTTGCCGGCGTCGGCGCCGGCACCGACGCCGTGTCGGCCACCGACACGACCGTCGTGTCGTCCAGATGTGGCCGGGGCCATATGTACATTTTATAAAACATTTTCGTAACGGCTACTTACTTTTACATAATCTGATAATCCTTCAACCAAAGCGTAACATACTTCAGGAATAATGCTTGAAATTAGTTGAGGAGAAACTTTGAAGACGTTGCAAAGACTATTAAATGAATTTCCCGAGCTGAGATATTTTAACGTTATTGACAATCGGTCTACTGGTGAAATTGCTATTCGGTAATTAGTGTCTTGTTTAGATATTCTGTGTCCAACGATATTCAGTAAATATTCAAATTGGGAACAGGTTAATGACATAAATGTTTGGAAAGAAACGGGTCTCTACCTACCTAACTATGTCGTCTTTTTTTAAATCACTTAATCTTTCACTAGTACTCGTACTAAAACAACTGCGACTCATTAAGCTTGGCCTGACCCAACAATTCCGCGTTTTGAGGGATCTACTTATAATAACTGCACAAGCTGCTAAAATTAGATCACTATCGTCCTCGTCCATGTCAAATATTGAAAATACGTAGTAATAATCCGAAACACACGCGCAACGTCTCCGAACACTCGGCAATCACTAATTAAGAACGATGCCGCGAATATCATGACGCCGGCGGCATGTTCGTGGCTGGTTTGTAGAAGCCGCCGAGTTTACCCGCCGGCATTAAGCCGCCGGGTTCGTGCCGCCGGGCCGGCAGCTTTGGTGTGTAGACAGCTGAAAGATTCCACGCAGGATCCTCAAATGCTGTATCGTAAATATGTATCAACATCGCATAAGGTGACGAATCCTGCATATACGCGTATGAACCCGAAACGAAAAACCAGTCACGGGTTTGGGTATTCGAAAATGAGTTAAAGCCAACAAACATTGTTCGTTCACGGAGTGTTGCAAAAAAAATGGTGGCCACGTTTGTCTCCAAAACCGGCCATGTTACGACTATTCCTCTTGAGGGACTAAGAACGGTTAATACAGAATGGTATGCTACTCTAACTGTTTTACAGTTACAGTATTTATCGGGCCTTCGTCTTGAAAATGTGATGATATAAATTTTACGAATTCAATTTGTTTTAAGCTTTTACCGAAAAGGCAGAGTGAAAAAACGGCGGTTAAGTGTAAGTAAGTAATCCCGATACTTTTAGTGCAGCCTAGGTATCGACAGGAATCTTAGACATAATCGTGAGGGATAGTTTCGTCCTTTATAACACTTAACCGCCGTTTTTTCACTCTGCCATTTCGGTAAAAGCTTAAAACAAATTGAATTCGTAAAATTTATATCATCACATTTTCAAGACGAAGGCCCGATAAATACTGTAAATGTGTAAATAAGTAATAACGTATGTAAATAAGTAAATGAATCTCGTAAAAAGAATTGAACCCAAAACACATTTAAACTTATTAGTTTAAAGGTGTTTTGTTTCAAAATTTTTTTGTTCAGTTTTGCATATTACGAGGGTACTGAAAATTTCGGGAATCAAGGAAGTAACACAACATTACAATTTAAAAATGTATTTATTGCTTTTCGTAGTATTCTCCGCGAAATTTGACACATTTTTCCATACGATGGAACCAATCATTAAAGCAACCATTCCATTCGGAAGTTGGGGTCTCCAAAATGGCCGTTTTGTAGACGTCCACAGCTTCTTCAAGTGATGAAAATCTCTGTCCATGCAATTTATTCTTTATTTTAGGGAAAGTATAGAAATCATTAGGGCTTAGGTCGCGGCTGTACTGCGGATGGTCTAATGATTCTATGTTTTCTTGCTCTAAAAACTCTTTTGTTCTGTGTGCGGTGTGAGAACTCGCATTGTCGTGATGGAGGATGGTGCGGCGGTTGCAGTTGTCTTTACGGAGTTCAAAAACGACCTGAGGCAAACAAATGCTAGCATACCATTCTGTATTAACCGTTCCTTGTCCCTCAAGAGGAATAGTCGTAACATGGCCGGTTTTGGAGACAAACGTGGCCACCATTTTTTTTGCAACACTCCGTGAACGAACAATTTTTGTTGGATTTTTAAATCATTTTCGAACACCCAAACTCGTGACTGGTTTTTTGTTTCGGGTTCATACGCGTATATGCAAGATTCGTCACCTGATACGATGTTGTATACAGTATAGTATGTTGTATACATATTGATTATTGGAAATAATATTATATTTATTTAAGAAATCAGAAAGTCGTGTGTTCATTAATCGCTCCAGAACTTTCGACAATGAGGGCAAAATAGAAATGGGTCTATAATTACTGATACTGGCCCTGTCTCCGGTTTTATAAATTGGTTTAACGATTGCAGTCTTGAAACAGTGAGGAAATACGTCTTCTATGAAGCTTCTATTACATATATGTGTTATTGGAGGTACGAGAACGTGACTAGACATTTTTAGCACCTTAGTAGGTATATCATCCATTCCAGTAGCTGAACTATTTTTAAGTTCAGTAATAGTATTATATACTTCAAGAAATTCGGTATCAGTTAAAACAAATGAGTTAGAAATAGAACTATCCATTTCGTACGGCTTAGGCTGAATATCTCTAGGAATCTTCTCTGTTAGGTTTTTCCCTAATTCGCAAAGTATGTATTTACTTGATTAATTGAGACATTAGGATTATCAGCAATTTGAAGCAACTCACTATTATTGTGAAGTACTTTTGGGTTTAATTTGAGAACAGATCTAATTACATCCCACGTTTTTTTAATATTCTTACCAGCTTCTATAAATTTATTTTTGTTATAATTACTTTCGACCTTTTTTAAGATTTCATTGCAAAAATTTCTATAACGCTTGTAGGTAATATTTATTACATTATTTTCAGGAAAGTTTTTTGATTCGGCATGAATTTTATCACGATTTCTTATGCACCGTAACAATCCCGGTGTGACACATGGTTGGAGGATTCTTTTACGATTTGGTATGACTTTTGTTTTAGTATGTTTATTCACAATATTCGTAATTTTAGCGACTAATAATTCCGTAGCTTTGTTTGTATCCTCAGATTCCAAAACAGGGCTAAAATCTGTTCTAAATCGGTCACAATACTATTAAAATCTATAATTTTCTGATTTAATAAAGATTTTGATATTTGATTTATTTTATTAACGCTAAAAATAGTAGTATAATGATCTGTTATGGTTGTAAGAATAACAGCTGTTGATGTTTCTAGTTCTGATTTTAATATTATGTAATCTAAACAGCTCTGTTCTCGGGTAGGGATCATGTGCCCCGGAAGAAATCCATGAAAAGCTAGAAGGTTTTAATAATCGTTAGAGTGCATATTCGCTTCTAAGATATTTATATTTATATCTCCAGTCAGATATATATTTTTATACTCCTTAAGAGTTTCTATAGTATTATTAAGGGAGTTAAGAAAGTTCTCTATGTTCCGATAAGAGGGTGGGCGATAGATAGCTATTATACAAGTCTGATTTGGCAACTTAACAATTAGACAGTTTGCATCAAGAAATGGTGGTTCTACTATATCGCTAGTAATTGAGTCTTTGACGTATATTACAACTCCTTCGTTTTGAGTACTATTTTTTCAAGGTATGATAACATTTATAGTGCTTAAGAGCCGGTGGATCCGAGTTACCTTGCAACCAACACTCCGTAAGTACTATTATATCGACGTTAAAGTTAAGACTTGCTAATAATACTTCTATTTGATTTATGTTACGAAAAACACTTCGGATATTTTGAGATAAAACTATTAATTGGTTATTATGAGGTAGGCAATTTTTAACTTCCTCAACACTTCAGATGCACGAACTAGCCGGACGATACGAATCAATGCTATTAGAAACATCTTCATTTGGCCTGCCTTGGCCGGTATTTATTTAAGGACATACTCCTTGAAACTTACATGCTATTTAAAGAAATAAAGCCTTCATTGAGGAATGTGTAAAAATAATAATACTTATTCAAAAATAACATAGGATCAAACTGGTAACAGAAGCTTATAAGTGTTACAAGGTCAACTTCTGAGGTGATACGAATTATTGGAGATCCATCTCCGTCTTGTTGCGAAGGAAAACTTTCCCGAAAGATGTCCAGCAATACTTATATCGATGAAGTACTGAGAGCTCTCTGGCTAGGAAAAATAGACGCTTGGCTTTGGGGGTGAGGTTTTCTGAAATATATATTGGTAGTTTTGGCCCATCGATATTTGGCTGAGGGTGTTCAGTTTTGCGGCATTGCCTTTTTTGTTAAACGTTTTATTTGATTGTAAAAAAATTCCTTTGTTAACACTGTCGTAAATTCAGCACTTATTGTTTTTTGTGTTTTAGAATGGACACGAAACACGTCTTATATATCTGACGGTTGAATGGAAGCATTTATGGTTTCACCCAATTTTACTGTGATCTTAATTAAATCTTGCTTTGTTTCATTCATTTTTTGGGGTACATTTCTGATTTCGACACTGTCGTGGTTGAATATGAAATTTAAGCTGTAAGCATAAGTCAGATCTAGAGTGAGTGCTAAATGTTTTTTTTATCTGGAATGGTAATTTCTTTTTCACAGGAATATTCGAATTCTTTCATGGGTTTGTCATCAAAATTTATAACGTTTGGTAGCCTATCTATTCTTTTATTTGCAGGGTTTGTGATATTTTTTAAGCTTTGTGGTTTATGGTTACTTGTTATTTCATTATAAGATTTACGAGTATCTGCATCCATGACCCCTTTATGAGATGTAGTAGGATCTGTTTGCAGGTCAAATAATAGACTATATGGTCCTGATTCATTGCTCTCGTTATCTTCGGAAAACTGTTGTGTAATTATGTATTTAATAAAACTTTTTGTCGTTTTGTCTACTTTAAGATCTTGCTTTTTTCTGATTTCATTTAATTTTTCTCGCAAATCTAAAATTATAGGGTTCTGTTAATAACCTTTTCTAAATTAATACTCATTTTAGGTATAATACTTTGATAAGAGGTATGAAATATTCTATCAGCTATGTCATGATTTGATGGACTTTCTGCCGTTTGTATTCTTTTATTAATATCTATTGATTTTATTTCACCAGAACGTAAACTCTTAATCAATGAATAATCCTTGAAGCATACTCCATTAATATTTAAAGATCTAGACTTGACACTTCTACGAGGGCGGCACTGAAAATGTCGGGAATCAAGGAAGTGACACCTCATTGCTATTTAAAAATGTATTTATTGCTTTTAATTTGACACTTTTTTTCCATACGATGGAACCAATCATTGCAGCAACCATTCCATTCGGAAGTTGGGGTCTCCAAAATGGCCATTTTGTAGGCGTCCACAGCTTCTTCAGGTAATGAAAATCTCTGTCCACGCAATTTATTCTTTATTTTAGGGAAAGTATAGAAATAATTAGGGCTTAGGTCGGGGCTGTACTAATTCTATTTTCTCAACGACTAAACAAGTTTGACAAAGCCTTGTGACAAGACCGAGAATCTTTTTTTTAAATAAATAAATGGTATTCGATTTTTAAAAGCAATGACTTTTCAATTAAAAAAGATTTTAATATGACAGGAACAGTGGAAATATTCCATTCCCGATACTTTTAGTGTAGCCTAGGTATCGACGGGAATATTAGACTTAATCGTGAGGGATAGTTTCGTCCTTTATAACACTTAACCGCCGTTTTTTCACTCTGCCATTTCGGTAAAAGCTTAAAACAAATTGAATTCGTAAAATTTATATCATCATATTTTCAAGACGCCGTTTCACGGCGAAGGCCCGATCAATACTCTAACTGTAAAACAGTTAGAGTAGCATACCATTCTACATTAACCGTTCTTAGTCCCTCAAGAGAAATATTCGTAACATGGCCGGTTTTGGAGACAAACGTAGACACCATTTTTTTTGAAACACCGTGAACGAACAATTTTTGTTGGCTTTAACTCATTTTCGAACACCCAAACTCGTGACTGGTTTTTTGTTTCGGGTTTATCGGGTTTCGGGTAATCAAGTACTATTATATCGACGTTAAAGTTAAGACTTGCTAATAATACTTCTATTTGATTTATGTTACAAAAAACAATGTTACAAATCTACTCTCGTGCTTCTTCTGCCACACCCAACTTTCACTACCATACGTTAAAGTAGGGACCAACACAGCATTGTGAATTGCCATACGTGCCTTTTTTGACACATTTTGACTCTTCACAATAGAGTGCAGGGCCCCATTTACTCTGTTTCCTGCGTTCACTCGTCGTTCTATATCCTTATCATATCTCCCATCCCTGCTAAATACGCAACCCAAATATACAAACTCATCTACTTGCTCGATCAACTCTCCATCTATTCTTATTTCACATATCGTTTTACTTTCATCTCTTTCAAAAACCATAATTTTCGTCTTACTTGCGTTCACTTTCATACCCCTTTCTTTTAATGATCTGTTCATTAATGTAACCATCATTTGCAACTCAGCCGTCGACGACGCAAGAATAACTTGATCATCGGCGTACAAAAGGCATTTGATAGTTAACTCACCCATTCTTAATCCGCATTCTTCAACTTTCAAATTTTGCAAACAACTGTCCATAAATAGGTTGAACAACCACGGGGAAGCCACACAGCCCTGTCTGACACCTTTATGGATGCCAAACCAGTCGGAGTAGCCCCGTTGATCCTAACACAAGCACTAGAGTCCCTGTAAAGAGATTCCAATGCCTGTATCAAGCCAGCGCTCAACCCAAATGAGTTCAGTGTTCACATTCCTATCCACTCTGTCATAGGCCTTCTCCAAGTCCATGAACGCACAAAAAACCTTTTGGTTTTTGGCCAATAACTTGTCCGCGATCATGCGCATGGAGAAGACTTAATCTGTACATCCCATTCCCTTTCTAAATCCCGCTTGCACATCCCAAATTTTTCCATCGGTTTCTTTCATGACCCTTTCAATTAGTACCTTGGCATACAATTTTCCCACGATGCTAAGAAGGCTGATACCGCGGTAGTTTTTACAGTCCTGCTGCGACCCTTTTCCCTTATATACTGGGACTATCACGGCTTTGCACCAGTCTCCCGGTACCCGCTTCAGTTCCCAGCATACATTAAACAAGGTGTGCAGCAGGCCTGCCACCACTTCCTCTTCAGCCCTTAGCATTTCGAGTGAAAATCTATCATAACCGGCAGCCTTACCTGCTTTCATGCTTTTCATTGCTTTCATTATTTCATCTATACTTATCTCGCTACCTCCTTCCTCTTCTTTCGGAGTTCCTATTTCATTCAGTTCATACGTTGTCTCCTCACTCATAAACATGCTTTCAAAATATTCCTTCCATCTCTTTAAACTCAAAACTTCATCATTCAGAATATAGCCATTCTCATCTCTTATAGCATTCATTATAGGCTGTTTTGAACGCCCCTGGCAGTTCTTACGAGTTTCCAGAACATTTTAATATTTGCCTGGAAGTTATCCGATATTCTTCTATCATTCTTATCCGTTCTTTCTTGCTTTTTCCTTTCAACTACTTCTTTTACTCTTTTATTTAGATGTCTAAGGACTGCCTTTTTTCTTTCAAAATCATCATTCGTACCGCTAGAATTACCAGCCTTAGTTGCTAGTAAATCTAGCCATGCTCTCTTCTTTGCTTCAACTTCCGTACGTATCTCATCATCCCACCACAAAGTATTATTTTTCCTTTCATTTTTTCTTTTACTAACACCACATACTTCGGTAGCTGCATCTAATAAACCTTTCTTAACATTTTGCCATACATTCTCCAAGTCTAACTCATTCATACATAATTCATCCAAACCACTTACGTTTTCTTTCAGTCTACATTTAAACTTGTTTTTCTCACCTTTATCTTGTAATCTTTCTGTTCTAATACGCTGTAACGCAGAGGTAGACACAGATGACCGATGGCGCCACCGCCTGAATAGACCATTAATTCGGCATAAAACCAAAAAAATGATCCGTTCCTACGTTTAACCCCCGGTAAACACTTGTATCCACCACTGCGCCCTTCAATCTTTCATCCACAATTATGAAATCTATCATGCTTCTATCATCACCTCTTTCCCAAGTGTACATGTGAATCCTCTTGTGGCGAAAGAAAGTGTTCGTCACAAAAAAGATTCTTTTCTATACATACAGTGAGGAGGCTTTCACCATTCTCATTTATACTTTCATCACCAAACGTTCCCAATACCCTTTCATAACCAAGCCTCCTCACACCAACTCTTCCATTAAAATCTCCTAGCATAACAACATTTTCATTTCCCTTACATTTCATTAATACCATCCTTACCATTTCCCAAAACTGCTCTCGGATATGAGTGGGCTTAGACATGTCTGGGGCGTAGACCCCTAGCACAAACAACTTCTTTAAGCCCACTTTCAATCGTATCCATAGCAGTCTTGGGCTTACACATTCATACTTTTTCACACATTGCACCATTCTTTCTGATAGGATGATACCTACTCCCTGGCATGCCAGCTCGAGCTCGTCTACACCAGTGTAAAAATAATAATACTTATTCAAAAATAACATAGGATCAAACTGGTAACAGAAGCTTATAAGTGTTACAAGGTCAACTTCTGAGGTGATACGAATTATTGGAGATCCATCTTAATCCGTCTTGTTGCGAAGGAAAACTTTCCCGAAAGATGTCCAGCAATACTTACATCGATGATGTACTGAGAGCTCTCTGGCTAGGAAAAATAGACGCTTGGCTTTGGGGGTGAGGTTTTCTGAAATATATATATTGGTAGTAAATATATATTGGTAGTTTTGGCCCATCGATATTTAGCTGGGGTGTGTCCAATTTTGCGGCATTGCCTTTTTTGTTAAACGTTTTATTTGATTGTAAAAAAATTCCTTTGTTAACACTGTCGTAAATTCAGCAATTATTGTTTTTTGTGTTTTAGAATGGACACGAAACACGTCTTTTATATCTGACGGTTGAATGGAAGCATTTATGGTTTCACCCAATTTTACTATGATCTTAATTAAATCTTGCTTTGTTTCATTCATTATTTGGGGTACATTTCTGATTTCGACACTGTCGTGGGTGAATATGAAATTTAAGCTGTAAGCATAAGTCAGATCTAGAGTGAGTGCTAAATGTTTTTTTATCTGGAATGGTAATTTCTCTTTCACAGGAATATTCGAATTCTTTCATGGGTTTGTCATCAAAATTTATAACGTTTGGTAGCCTGTCTATTCTTTTATTTGCAGGGTTTGTGATATTTTTTAAGCTTTGTGGTTTATGGTTACTTATTATTTCATGATAAGATTTACGAGTATCTGCATCCATGACCCCTTTATGAGATGTAGTAGGATCTGTTTGCAGGTCAAATAATAGACTATATGGTCCTGATTCATTGCTCGCGTTATCTTCGGAAAACTGTTGTGTAATTATGTATTTAATAAAATTTTTGTCGTTTTGTCTACTTTAAGATCTTGCTTTTTTTTTGATTTCATTTAATTTTTCTCGCAAATCTAAAATTCTAGGGTTCTGTTCAATAACCTTTTCTAAATTAATACTCATTTTAGGTATAATACTTTGATAAGAGGTATGAAATATTCTATCAGCTATGTCATGATTTGATGTACTTTCTGCCGTTTGTATTCTTTTACGAATATCTATTGATTTTATTTCACCAGAACGTAAACTCTTAATCAATGAATAATCCTTGAAGCATACTCCATTAATATTTAAAGATCTAGACTTGACACTTCTACGAGGGCGGCACTGAAAATGTCGGGAATCAAGGAAGTGACACCTCATTGCTGTTTAAAAATGTATTTATTGCTTTTAATTTGACACTTTTTTCCATACGATGGAACCAATCATTGCAGCAACCATTCCATTCAATAGTTGGGGTCTCCAAAATGGCCATTTTGTAGGCGTCCACAGCTTCTTCAGGTGATGAAAATCTCTGTCCACGCAATTTATTCTTTATTTTAGGGAAAGTATAGAAATAATTAGGGCTTAGGTCGGGGCTGTACTAATTCTATTTTCTCAACGACTAAACAAGTTTGACAAAGCCTTGTGACAAGACCGACAATCTTTTTTTTAAATAAATAAATGGTATTCGATTTATAAAACCAAGGATTTTTCAATTAAAAAGATTTTAATATGACAGGAACAGTGGAAATATTACATTCCCGATACTTTTAGTGTAGCCTAGGTATCGACGGGAATATTAGACTTAATCGTGAGGGATAGTTTCGTCCTTTATAACACTTAACCGCCGTTTTTTCACTCTGCCATTTCGGTAAAAGCTTAAAACAAATTGAATTCGTAAAATTTATATCATCACATTTTCAAGACGCCGTTTCACGCCGAAGGCCCGATCAATACTCTAACTGTAAAACAGTTAGAGTAGCATACCATTCTACATTAACCGTTCTTAGTGCCTCAAGAGGAATAGTCGTAACATGGCCGGTTTTGGAGACAAACGTGGACACCATTTTTTTTTGAAACACCTTGAACGAACAATTTTTGTTGGCTTTAACTCATTTTCGAACACCCAAACTCGTGACTGGTTTTTTGTTTCGGGTTTATCGGGTTTCGAGTAATCAAGTACTATTATATCGACGTTAAAGTTAAGACTTGCTAATAATACTTCTATTTGATTTATGTTACAAAAACACTTCGGATATTTTGAGATAAAACTATTAATTGGTTATTATGAGGTAGGCAATTTTTAACTTCCTCAACACTGCAGATGCACGTACTAGCCGGACGATACGAATCAATTTTATTAGAAACATCTTCATTTGGCCTGCCTTGGCCGGTATTTATTTAAGGACATACTCCTTGAAACTTACATGCTATTTAAAGAAATAGAGCCTTCATTGAGGAATGTGTAAAAATAACAATACTTATTCAAAAATAACATAGGATCAAACTGGTAAAAGAAGCTTATAAGTGTTACAAGGTCAACTTCTGAGGTGATACGAATTATTGGAGATCCATTTTCTTTGCGAAGGAAAACTTTCCCGAAAGATGTCCAGCAATACTTATATCGATGATGTACTGAGAGCTCTCTGGCTAGGAAAAATAGACGCTTGGCTTTGGGGGTGAGGTTTTCTGAAATATATATTGGTAGTTTTGGCCCATCGATATTTAGCTGGGGGGTGTCCAATTTTGCGGCATTGCCTTTTTTTGTTAAACGTTTTATTTGATTGTAAAAAAATTCCTATGTTAACACTGTCGTAAATTCAGCAATTATTGTTTTTTGTGTTTTAGAATGGACACGAAACACGTCTTTTATATCTGACGGTTGAATGGAAGCATTTATGGTTTCACCCAATTTTACTATGATCTTAATTAAATCTTGCTTTGTTTCATTCATTTTTTGGGGTACATTTCTGATTTCGACACTGTCGTGGGTGAATATGAAATTTAAGCTGTAAGCATAAGTCAGATCTAGAGTGAGTGCTAAATGTTTTTTTATCTGGAATGGTAATTTCTTTTTCACAGGAATATTCGAATTCTTTCATGGGTTTGTCATCAAAACTTATAACGTTTGGTAGCCTGTCTATTCTTTTATTTGCAGGGTTTGTGATATTTTTTAAGCTTAGTGGTTTATGGTTACTTATTATTTCATGATAAGATTTACGAGTATCTGCATCCATGACCCCTTTATGAGATGTAGTAGGATCTGTTTGCAGGTCAAATAATAGACTATATGGTACTGATTCATTGCTCTCGTTATCTTCGGAAAACTGTTGTGTAATTATGTATTTAATAACACTTTTAGTCGTTTTGTCTACTTTAAGATCTTGCTTTTTTCTGATTTCATTTAATTTTTCTCGCAAATCTAAAATTCTAGGGTTCTGTTCAATAACCTTTTCTAAATTAATACTCATTTTAGGTATAATACTTTGATAAGAGGTATGAAATATTCTATCAGCTATGTCATGATTTGATGTACTTTCCGCCGTTTGTATTCTTTTACGAATATCTATTGATTTTATTTCACCAGAAAGTAAACTCTTAATCAATTAATAATCCTTGAAGCATACTCCATTAATATTTAAAGATCTAGACTTGACACTTCTACGAGGGCGGCACTGAAAATGTCGGGAATCAAGGAAGTGACACAACATTGCTATTTAAAAATGTATTTATTGCTTTTAATTTGACACTTTTTTCCATACGATGGGACCAATCATTGAAGCAACCATTCCATTCGGAATTTGGGGTCTCCAAAATGGCCGTTTTGTAGGCGTCCACAGCTTCTTCAGGTGATGAAAATCTCTGTCCACGCAATTTATTCTTTATTTTAGGGAAAGTATAGAAATAAATTAGGTCGGGGCTGTACTAATTCTATTTTCTCAACGACTAAACAAGTTTGACAAAGCCTTGTGACAAGACCGAGAATCTTTTTTTAAATAAATAAATGGTATTCGATTTTTAAAACCAAGGAGTTTTCAATTAAAAAGATTTTAATATGACAGGAACAGTGGAAATATTCCATTCCCGATACTTTTAGTGTAGCCTAGGTATCGACGGGAATATTAGACTCAATCGTGAGGGATAGTTTCGTCCTTTATAACACTTAACCGCCGTTTTTTCACTCTGCCATTTCGGTAAAAGCTTAAAACAAATTGAATTCGTAAAATTTATATCATCATATTTTCAAGACGCCGTTTCACGGCGAAGGCCCGATCAATACTCTAACTGTAAAACAGTTAGAGTAGCATACCATTCTACATTAACCGTTCTTAGTCCCTCAAGAGAAATATTCGTAACATGGCCGGTTTTGGAGACAAACGTGGACACCATTTTTTTTTGAAACACCGTGAACGAACAATTTTTGTTGGCTTTAACTCATTTTCGAACACCCAAACTCGTGACTGGTTTTTTGTTTCGGGTTTATCGGGTTTCGGGTAATCAAGTACTATTATATCGACGTTAAAGTTAGGACCTGCTAATAATACTTCTATTTGATTTATGTTAGCAAAAAACACTTCGGATATTTTGAGATAAATCTATTAATTGGTTATTATGAGGTAGGCAATTTTTAACTTCCTCAACACTGCAGATGCACGAACTAGCCGGACGATACGAATCAATGCTATTAGAAACATCTTAATTTGGCCTGCCTTGGCCAGTATTTATTTAAGGACATACTCCCTGAAACTTACATGCTATTTAAAGAAATAGAGCCTTCATTGAGGAATGTGTAAAAATAATAATACTTATTCAAAAATAACATAGGATCAAACTGGTAACAGAAGCTTATAAGTGTTACAAGGTCAACTTCTGAGGTGATACGAATTATTGGAGATCCATCTTCTTTGCGAAGGAAAACTTTCCCGAAAGATGTCCAGCAATACTTATATCGATGATGTACTGAGAGCTCTCTGGCTAGGAAAAATAGACGCTTAGCTTTGGGGGTGAGGTTTTCTGAAATATATATTGGTAGTTTTGGCCCATCGATATTTAGCTGGGTGGTGTCCAATTTTGCGGCATTGCCTTTTTTGTTAAACGTTTTATTTGATTGTAAAAAATTCCTATGTTAACACTGTCGTAAATTCAGCAATTATTGTTTTTTGTGTTTTAGAATGGACACGAAACACGTCTTTTATATCTGACGGTTGAATGGAAGCATTTATGGTTTCACCCAATTTTACTATGATCTTAATTAAATCTTGCTTTGTTTCATTCATTTTTTGGGGTACATTTCTGATTTCGACACTGTCGTGGGTGAATATGAAATTTAAGCTGTAAGCATAAGTCAGATCTAGAATGAGTGCTAAATGTTTTTTTATCTGGAATGGTAATTTCTTTTTCACAGGAATATTCCAATTCTTTCATGGGTTTGTCATCAAAATTTATAACGTTTGGTAGCCTGTCTATTCTTTTATTTGCAGGGTTTGTGATAATTTTTTAAGCTTTGTGGTTTATAGTTACTTATTATTTCATTATAAGATTTACGAGTATCTGCATCCATGACCCCTTTATGAGATGTAGTAGGATCTGTTTGCAGGTCAAATAATAGACTATATGGTCCTGATTCATTGCTCTCGTTATCTTCGGAAAACTGTTGTGTAATTATGTATTTAATAACACTTTTAGTCGTTTTGTCTACTTTAAGATCTTGCTTTTTTCTGATTTCATTTAATTTTTCTCGCAAATCTAAAATTCTAGGGTTCTGTTCAATAACCTTTTCTAAATTAATACACATTTTAGGTATAATACTTTGATAAGAGGTATGAAATATTCTATCAGCTATGTCATGATTTGATGTACTTTCTGCCGTTTGTATTCTTTTACGAATACCTATTGATTTTATTTCACCAGAATGTAAACTCTTAATCAATGAATAATCCTTGAAGCATACTCCATTAATATTTAAAGATCTAGACTTGACACTTCTACGAGGCCGGCACTGAAAATGTCGGGAATCAAGGAAGTGACACGACATTGCTATTTAAAAATGTATTTATTGCCTTTAATTTGACACTTTTTTCCATACGATGGGACCAATCATTGAAGCAACCATTCCATTCGGAATTTGGGGTCTCCAAAATGGCCGTTTTGTAGGCGTCCACAGCTTCTTCAGGTGATGAAAATCTCTGTCCACGCAATTTATTCTTTATTTTAGGGAAAGTATAGAAATAATTAGGGCTTAGGTCGGGGCTGTACTAATTCTATTTTCTCAACGACTAAACAAGTTTGACAAAGCCTTGTGACAAGACCGAGAATCTTTTTTTTAAATAAATAAATGGTATTCGATTTTTAAAACCAAGGAGTTTTCAATTAAAAAGATTTTAATATGACAGGAACAGTGGAAATATTCCATTCCCGATACTTTTAGTGTAGCCTAGGTATCGACGGGAATATTAGACTTAATCGTGAGGGATAGTTTCGTCCTTTATAACACTTAACCGCCGTTTTTTCACTCTGCCATTTCGGTAAAAGCTTAAAACAAATTGAATTCGTAAAACTTATATCATCATATTTTCAAGACGCCGTTTCACGGCGAAGGCCCGATCAATACTCTAACTGTAAAACAGTAGAGTAGCATACCATTCTACATTAACCGTTCTTAGTCCCTCAAGAGAAATATTCGTAACATGGCCGGTTTTGGAGACAAACGTGGACACCATTTTTTTTTGATACACCGTGAACGAACAATTTTTGTTGGCTTTAACTCATTTTCGAACACCCAAACTCGTGACTGGTTTTTTGTTTCGGGTTTATCGGGTTTCGGGTAATCAAGTACTATTATATCGACGTTAAAGTTAAGACTTGCTAATAATACTTCTATTTGATTTATGTTACAAAAAACACTTCGGATATTTTGAGATAAAACTATTAATTGGTTATTATGAGGTAGGCAATTTTTAACTTCCTCAACACTGCAGATGCACGAACTAGCCGGACGATACGAATCAATGCTATTAGAAACATCTTCATTTGGCCTGCCTTGGCCGGTATTTATTTAAGGACATACTCCCTGAAACTTACATGCTATTTAAAGAAATGGAGCCTTCATTGAGGAATGTGTAAAAATAATAATACTTATTCAAAAATAACATAGGATCAAACTGGTAACAGAAGCTTATAAGTGTTACAAGGTCAACTTCTGAGGTGATACGAATTATTGAGATCCATTCTTTGCGAAGGAAAACTTTCCCGAAAGATGTCCAGCAATACTTATATCGATGATGTACTGAGAGCTCTCTGGCTAGGAAAAATAGACGCTTGGCTTTGGGGGTGAGGTTTTCTGAAATATATATTGGTAGTTTTGGCCCATCGATATTTAGCTGGGGGGTGTCCAATTTTGCGGCATTGTCTTTTTTGTTAAACGTTTTATTTGATTGTAAAAAATTCCTATGTTAACACTGTCGTAAATTCAGCAATTATTGTTTTTTGTGTTTTAGAATGGACACGAAACACGTCTTTTATATCTGACGGTTGAATGGAAGCATTTATGGTTTCACCCAATTTTACTATGATCTTAATTAAATCTTGCTTTGTTTCATTCATTTTTTGGGGTACATTTCTGATTTCGACACTGTCGTGGGTGAATATGAAATTTAAGCTGTAAGCATAAGTCAGATCTAGAGTGAGTGCTAAATGTTTTTTTATCCGGAATGGTAATTTCTTTTTCACAGGAATATTCGAATTCTTTCATGGGTTTGTCATCAAAACTTATAACGTTTGGTAGCCTGTCTATTCTTTTATTTGCAGGGTTTGTGATATTTTTTAAGCTTTGTGGTTTATGGTTACTTATTATTTCATTATAAGATTTACGAGTATCTGCATCCATGACCCCTTTATGAGATGTAGTAGGATCTGTTTGCAGGTCAAATAATAGACTATATGGTCCTGATTCATTGCTCTCGTTATCTTCGGAAAACTGTTGTGTAATTATGTATTCAATAACACTTTTAGTCGTTTTGTCTACTTTAAGATCTTGCTTTTTTCTGATTTCATTTAATTTTTCTTGCAAATCTAAAATTCTAGGGTTCTGTTCAATAACCTTTTCTAAATTAATACTCATTTTAGGTATAATACTTTGATAAGAGGTATGAAATATTCTATCAGCTATGTCATGATTTGATGTACTTTCTGCCGTTTGTATTCTTTTACGAATATCTATTGATTTTATTTCACCAGAACGTAAACTCTTAATCAATGAATAATCCTTGAAGCATACTCCATTAATATTTAAAGATCTAGACTTGACACTTCTACGAGGCGGCACTGAAAATGTCGGGAATCAAGGAAGTGACACAACATTGCTATTTAAAAATGTATTTATTGCTTTAATTTGACACTTTTTTCCATATGATGGACCAATCATTGAAGCAACCATTCCATTCGGAATTTGGGGTCTCCAAAATGGCCGTTTTGTAGGCGTCCACAGCTTCTTCAGGTGATGAAAATCTCTGTCCACGCAATTTATTCTTTATTTTAGGGAAAGTATAGAAATAATTAGGGCTTAGGTCGGGGCTGTACTAATTCTATTTTCTCAACGACTAAACAAGTTTGACAAAGCCTTGTGACAAGACCGAGAATCTTTTTTTAAATAAATAAATGGTATTCGATTTTTAAAACCAAGGAGTTTTCAATTAAAAAAGATTTTAATATGACAGGAACAGTGGAAATATTCCATTTCCGATACTTTTAGTGTAGCCCAGGTATCGACGGGAATATTAGACTTAATCGTGAGGGATAGTTTCGTCCTTTATAACACTTAACCGCCGTTTTTTCACTCTGCCATTTCGGTAAAAGCTTAAAACAAATTGAATTCGTAAAACTTATATCATCATATTTTCAAGACGCCGTTTCACGGCGAAGGCCCGATCAATACTCTAACTGTAAAACAGTTAGAGTAGCATACCATTCTACATTAACCGTTCTTAGTCCCTCAAGAGAAATATTCGTAACATGGCCGGTTTTGGAGACAAACGTGGACACCATTTTTTTTATGAAACACCGTGAATGAACAATTTTTGTTGGCTTTAACTCATTTTCGAACACCCAAACTCGTGACTGGTTTTTTGTTTCGGGTTTATCGGGTTTCGGGTAATCAAGTACTATTATATCGACGTTAAAGTTAAGACTTGCTAATAATACTTCTATTTGATTTATGTTACAAAAAACACTTCGGATATTTTGAGATAAAACTATTAATTGGTTATTATGAGGTAGGCAATTTTTAACTTCCTCAACACTGCAGATGCACGAACTAGCCGGACGATACGAATCAATGCTATTAGAAACATCTTCATTTGGCCTGCCTTGGCCGGTATTTATTTAAGGACATACTCCCTGAAACTTACATGCTATTTAAAGAAATAGAGCCTTCATTGAGGAATGTGTAAAAATAATAATACTTATTCAAAAATAACATAGGTTCAAACTGGTAACAGAAGCTTATAAGTGTTACAAGGTCAACTTCTGAGGTGATACGAATTATTGGAGATCCATCTTCTTTGCGAAGGAAAACTTTCCCGAAAGATGTCCAGCAATACTTATATCGATGAAGTACTGAGAGCTCTCTGGCTAGGAAAAATAGACGCTTGGCTTTGGGGGTGAGGTTTTCTGAAATATATATTGGTAGTTTTGGCCCATCGATATTTAGCTGGGGGGTGTCCAATTTTACGGCATTGCCTTTTTTGTTAAACGTTTTATTTGATTGTAAAAAAATTCCTATGTTAACACTGTCGTAAATTCAGCAATTATTGTTTTTTGTGTTTTAGAATGGACACGAAACACGTCTTTTATATCTGACGGTTGAATGGAAGCATTTATGGTTTCACCCAATTTTACTATGATCTTAATTAAATCTTGCTTTGTTTCATTCATTTTTTTGGGGTACATTTCTGATTTCGACACTGTCGTGGGTGAATATGAAATTTAAGCTGTAAGCATAAGTCAGATCTAGAGTGAGTGCTAAATGTTTTTTTTATCTGGAATGGTAATTTCATTTTCACAGGAATATTCGAATTCTTTCATGGGTTTGTCATCAAAACTTATAACGTTTGGTAGCCTGTCTATTCTTTTATTTGCAGGGTTTGTGATAATTTTTTAAGCTTTGTGGTTTATGGTTACTTATTATTTCATGATAAGATTTACGAGTATCTGCATCCATGACCCCTTTATGAGATGTAGTAGGATCTGTTTGCAGGTCAAATAATACACTATATGGTCCTGATTCATTGCTCTCGTTGTCTTCGGAAAACTGTTGTGTAATTATGTATTTAATAACACTTTTAGTCGTTTTGTCTACTTTAAGATCTTGCTTTTTTCTGATTTCATTTAATTTTTCTCGCAAATCTAAAATTCTAGGGTTCTGTTCAATAACCTTTTCTAAATTAATACACATTTTAGGTATAATACTTTGATTAAGAGATATGAAATATTCTATCAGCTATGTCATTATTTGATGTACTTTCTGCCGTTTGTATTCTTTTACGAATATCTATTGATTTTATTTCACCAGAATGTAAACTCTTAATCAATGAATAATCCTTGAAGCATACTCCATTAATATTTAAAGATCTAGACTTGACACTTCTACGAGGGCGGCACCGAAAATGTCGGGAATCAAGGAAGTGACACAAAATTGCTATTTAAAAATGTATTTATTGCTTTTAATTTGACACTTTTTTCCATACGATGGAACCAATCATTGAAGCAACCATTCCATTCGGAAGTTGGGGTCTCCAAAATGGCCGTTTTGTAGGCGTCCACAGCTTCTTCAGGTGATGAAAATCTCTGCCCACGCAATTTATTCTTTATTTTAGGGAAAGTATAGAAATAATTAGGGCTTAGGTCGGGGCTGTTCTAATTCTATTTTCTCAACGACTAAACAAGTTTGACAAAGCCTTGTGACAAGACCGAGAATCTTTTTTTAAATAAATAAATGGTATTCGATTTTTAAAACCAAGGAGTTTTCAATTAAAAAGATTTTAATAAGACAGGAACAGTGGAAATATTCCATTCCCGATACTTTTAGTGTAGCCTAGGTATCGACGGGAATATTAGACTTAATCGTGAGGGATAGTTTCGTCCTTTATAACACTTAACCGCCGTTTTTTCACTCTGCCACTTCGGTAAAAGCTTAAAACAAATTGAATTCGTAAAATTTATATCATCATATTTTCAAGACGCCGTTTCACGGCGAAGGCCCGATCAATACTCTAACTGTAAAACAGTTAGAGTAGCATACCATTCTACATTAACCGTTCTTAGTCCCTCAAGAGAAATATTCGTAACATGGCCGGTTTTGGAGACAAACGTGGACACCATTTTTTTTTGAAACACCGTGAACGAACAATTTTTGTTGGCTTTAACTCATTTTCGAACACCCAAACTCGTGACTGGTTTTTTGTTTCGGGTTTATCGGGTTTCGGGTAATCAAGTACTATTATATGGACGTTAAAGTTAAGACTTGCTAATAATACTTCTATTTGATTTATGTTACAAAAAAACACTTCGGATATTTTGAGATAAAACTATTAATTGGTTATTATGAGGTAGGCAATTTTTAACTTCCTCAACACTGCAGATGCACGAACTAGCCGGACGATACGAATCAATGCTATTAGAAACATCTTCATTTGGCCTGCCTTGGCCGGTATTTATTTAAGGACATACTCCCTTGAAACTTACATGCTATTTAAAGAAATAGAGCCTTCATTGAGGAATGTGTAAAAATAATAATACTTATTCAAAAATAACATAGGATCAAACTGGTAACGGAAGCTTATAAGTGTTACAAGGTCAACTTCTGAGGTGATACGAATTATTGGAGATCCATCTTCTTTGCGAAGGAAAACTTTCCCGAAAGATGTCCAGCAATACTTATATCGATGATGTACTGAGAGCTCTCTGGCTAAGGAAAAATAGACGCTTGGCTTTGGGGGTGAGGTTTTCTGAAATATATATTGGTAGTTTTGGCCCATCGATATTTAGCTGGGGGGTGTCCAATTTTGCGGCATTGCCTTTTTTGTTAAACGTTTTATTTGATTGTAAAAAAATTCCTTTGTTAACACTGTCGTAAATTCAGCAATTATTGTTTTTTGTGTTTTAGAATGGACACGAAACACGTCTTTTATATCTGACGGTTGAATGGAAGCATTTATGGTTTCACCCAATTTTACTATGATCTTAATTAAATCTTGCTTTGTTTCATTCATTTTTTGGGGTACATTTCTGATTTCGACACTGTCGTGGTTGAATATGAAATTTAAGCTTGTAAGCATAAGTCAGATCTAGAGTGAGTGCTAAATGTTTTTTTATCCTGGAATGGTAATTTCTTTTTCACAGGAATATTCGAATTCTTTCATGGGTTTGTCATCAAAACTTATAACGTTTGGTAGCCTGTCTATTCTTTTATTTGCAGGGTTTGTGATATTTTTTAAGCTTTGTGGTTTATAGTTACTTGTTATTTCATTATAAGATTTAACGAGTATCTGCATCCATGACCCCTTTATGAGATGTAGTAGGATCTGTTTGCAGGTCAAATAATAGACTATATGGTCCTGATTCATTGCTCTCGTTATCTTCGGAAAAATGTTGTGTAATTATGTATTTAATAAAACTTTTTGTCGTTTTGTCTACTTTAAGGTCTTGCTTTTTTCTGATTTCATTTAATTTTTCTCGCAAATCTAAAATTCTAGGGTTCTGTTCAATAACCTTTCCTAAATTAATACTCATTTTAGGTATAATACTTTGATAAGAGGTATGAAATATTCTATCAGCTATGTCATGATTTGATGTACTTTCTGCCGTTTGTATTCTTTTACGAATATCTATTGATTTTATTTCACCAGAACGTAAACTCTTAATCAATGAATAATGCTTGAAGCATACTCCATAAATATTTAAAGATCTAGACTTGACACTTCTACGAGGGCGGCACTGAAAATGTCGGGAATCAAGGAAGTGACACAACATTGCTATTTAAAAATGTATTTATTGCTTTTAGAAGTATTCTCCGCGAAATTTGACACTTTTTTCCATACGATGGAACCAATCATTGAAGCAACCATTCCATTCGGAAGTTGGGGTGTCCAAAATGGCCGTTTTGTAGGCGTCCACAGCTTCTTCAGGTGATGAAAATCTCTGTCCACGCAATTTATTCTTTATTTTAGGGAAAGTATAGAAATCATTAGGGCTTAGGTCGCGGCTGCGGCTGTGGATGGTCTAATAATTCTATATTTTCTTTGCTGTAAAAACTCTTTTGTTCTGTGTGCGGTGTGAGATCTCGCATTGTCGTGATGGAGGATCATGCGGCGGTTGCAGTTCTCTTTACGGAGTTCAGAAACGACCTTTGGCAAACAAATGCTATCATACCATTCTGCATTAACCGGTCTTTGTCCCTCAAGAGGAATAGCCGGTTTTGGAGACAAACGTGGCCACCATTTATTTGCAACACTCCGTGAACAAACAATTTTTGTTGGCTTTAACTCATTTTCGAACACCCAAACTCATGAATGGTATTTTGTTTCGAGTTCGTACGCGTATATCCAGAATTCGTCACCTGATGCGATGTTTTATACAGCATTTGAGGATCCTGCGTGGAATCTTTCGAGAGTTCTGACGCACCAAGTAACGCGAGCCGCTTCTTGATCTTCACAGAGCGAATCCGGTATCCAGCAGGAAAACACCTTCTTAACACCCAATTGTTAATGCAAGATTATTTGTATTTGACTCATGCCAATGTCTAAAGTTGCCTGAATTTTGCGGTATGTCACATGTCGATCTTCCTCAATCAGCTTACGCACAGGATCAACGTTTTCTTGGATGACTGCAGTTTTTGGACGACCTTGATGGGGATAATCACTGAGCTTGACACGTCCACGTTGAAACTCAGCAAACCAGCGACAAATTGTGGTTTTGGATTGGGCTTCATCAACAAATGCAGAAATCATCCGGTCAACACACTGTTTTTGTGTTAAACCACTTCGAAAGTCATAATAAATCATCGCTCTTGAATTTTCTCGAGTCAATTCCATTTTCTCAACGACTAAACAAGTTTGACAAAACCTTGTGACAAGACCGAGAATCTTTTTTTAAATAAATAAATGGTATTCGATTTTTAAAACCAAGGAGTTTTCAATTAAAAAGATTTTAATATAACAGGAACAGTGGAAATATTCCATTCCCGATACTTTTAGTGTAGCCTAGGTATCGACAGGAATCTTAGACATAATCGTGAGGGATAGTTTTGTCCTTAATAACACTTAACCGCCGTTTTTCCACTCTGCCATTTCGGTAAAAGCTTAAAACAAATTGAATTCCTAAAATTTATATCATCACATTTTCAAGACGCCGTTTCACGGCAAAGGCCCGATCAATACTCTAACTGTAATACAGTTAGAGTAGCATACCATTATGCATTAACCGTTCTTAGTTCCTCAAGAGGGATAGTCGTAACATGGCCGGTTTTGGAGACAAACGTGGCCACAATTTTTTTTGCAACATTCCGTGAACGAACAATTTTTGTTGGCTTAAACTAATTTTCGAACACCCAAACTCGTGACTGGTTTCTTGTTTGCTTGATGTTTGAACTTGATGCGTGTGAACTCTCGAAAGATTCCACGATGGATCCTCAAATGCTGTATACAACATCGTATCAGGTGACGAATCCTGCATATAGGCGTACGAACTCGAAACAAAAAACCAGTCACGAGTTTGGGTGTTCGAAAATGAGTTAAAGCCAACAAAAATTGTTCGTTCACGGAGTGTTGCAAAAACAATGGTGGCCACGTTTGTCTCCAAAAACGGCTATTCCTCTTGAGGGACAAAGAACGGTTACATGCAGAATGGTATGATAGCATTTGTTTGCCACAGGTCGTTTCTGAACTCCGTAAAGAGAACTGCAACCGCCGCATGATCCTCCATCACGACAATGCGAGTTCTCACACCGCACACAGAACAAAAGAGTTTTTACAGCAAAGAAAACATAGAATTATTAGACCATTTGCCGTCAGCCCCGACCTAAGCCCTAATGATTTCTATACTTTCCCTAAAATAAAGAATAAATTGCGTGGACAGAGATTTTCATCACCTGAAGAAGCTGTGGACGCCTACAAAATGGCCATTTTGGAGACCGCAACTTCTGAATGGAATGGTTGCTTCAATGATTGGTTCCATCGTATGGAAAAAAGTGTCAAATTTCGCGGAGAATACTTCTAAAAGCAATAAATACATTTTTAAATAGCAATATTGTGTCACTTCCTTGATTCCCGACATTTTCATTGCCACCCTCGTAGAAGTGTCACGTCTAGATCTTTAAATATTAATGGAGTATGCTTCAAGGATTATTCATTGATTAAGAGTTTACGTTCTGGTGAAATAAAATCAATAGATATTCGTAAAAGAATACAAACGGCAGAAAGTACATCAAATCATGACGTAGCTGATAGAATATTTCATATCTCTTATCAAAGTATTATACCTAAAGTGAGTATCAATTTAGAAAAGGTTATTGAACAGAACCCTAGAATTTTAGATTTGCGAGAAAAATTAAATTAAATCGGTAAAAAGCAAGATCTCAAAGTAGACAAAACGACAAAAAGTTTTATTAAATACATAATTACACAACAGTTTTCCGAAGACAACGAGAGCAATGAATCAGGACCATATAGTCTATTATTTGACCTGCAAACAGATCCTACTATATCTCATAAAGGGGTCATAGATGCAGATACTCGTAAATCTCATAATTAAATAACAAGTAACCATAAACCACAAAGCTTAAAAAATATCACAAACCCTGCAAATAAAAGAATAGACAGGCTACCAAACGTTATATATTTTGATGACAAACCCATGAAAGAATTCGAATATTCCTGTGAAAAAGAAGTTACCATTCCAGATAAAAAAACATTTAGCACTCACTCTAGATCTGACTTATGCTTACAGCTTAAATTTCATATTCACCCACGACAGTGTCGAAATCAGAAATGTACCCCAAAAAATGAATGAAACAAAGCAAGATTTAATTAAGACCATAGTAAAATTGGGTGAAACCATAAATGCTTCCATTCAACCGTCAGATATAAAAGACGTGTTTCGTGTCCATTCTAAAACACAAAAAACAATAATTGCTGAATTTACGACAGTGTTAACAAAGGATTTTTTTACAATCAAATAAAACGTTTAACAAAAAAGGCAATGCAGCAAAATTGGACACCCCCCAGCTAAATATCGATGGGCCAAAACTACCAATATATATTTCAGAAAAGCTCACCCCCAAAGCCAAGCGTCTATTTTTCCTAGCCAGAGAGCTCTCAGTACATCGTCGATATAAGTATTGCTGGACATCTTTCGGGAAAGTTTTCCTTCGCAAAGAAGATGGATCTCCAATAATTCGTATCACCTCAGAAGTTGACTTTGTAACACTTATAAGCTTCTGTTACCAGTTTGATCCTATGTTATTTTTGAATAAGTATTATTATTTTTACACATTCCTCAATGAAGGCTCTATTTCTTTAAATAGCATGTAAGTTTCAAGGAGTATGTCCTTAAATAAATACCGGCCAAGGCAGGCCAAATGAAGATGTTTCTAATAGCATTGATTCGTATCGTCCGGCTAGTTCGTGCATCTGCAGTGTTGAGGAAGTTAAAAATTGCCTACCTCATAATAACCAATTAATAGTTTTATCTCAAAATATCCGAAGTGTTTTTTGTAACATAAATCAAATAGAAGTATTATTAGCAGGTCTTAACTTTAACGTTGATATAATAGTACTTGATTACCCGAAACCCGATAAACCCGAAACAAAAAACCAGTCACGAGTTTGGGTGTTCGAAAATGAGTTAAAGCCAACAAAAATTGTTCGTTCACGGTGTTTCAAAAAAAAATGGTGTCCACGTTTGTCTCCAAAACCGGCCATGTTACGAATATTTCTCTTGAGGGACTAAGAACGGTTAATGTAGAATGGTATGCTACTCTAACTGTTTTACAGTTAGAGTATTGATCGAGCCTTCGCCGTGAAACGGCGTCTTGAAAATGTGATGATATAAATTTTAAGAATTCAATTTGTTTTAAGCTTTTACCGAAATGGCAGAGTGAAAAAACGGCGGTTAAGTGTTATAAAGGACGAAACTACCCCTCACGATTGTCTAAGATTCCCGTCGATACCTAGGCTACATTAAAAGTATCGGGTATGGAATATTTCCACTGTTCCTGTCATATTAAAATCTTTTTAATTGAAAACTCCTTGGTTTTAAAAATCGAATACCATTTATTTATTTAAAAAAAAGATTCTCGGTCTTGTCACAAGGCTTTGTCAAACTTGTTTAGTCGTTGAGAAAATAGAATTAGTACAGCCCCGACCTAAGCCCTAACTATTTCAATACTTTCCCTAAAATAAAGAATAAATTGCGTGGACAGAGATTTTCATCACCTGAAGAAGCTGTGGACGCCTACAAAACGGCCATTTTGGAGACCCCAACTTCTGAATGGAATGGTTGCTTCAATGATTGGTTCCATCGTATGGAAAAAAGTGTAAAATTAAAAGCAATTAATACATTTTTAAATAGCAATGTTGTGTCATTTCCTTGATTCCCGACATTTTCAGTGCCGCCCTCGTAGAAGTGTCAAGTCTAGACCTTTAAATATTAATGGAGTATGCTTCAAGGATTATTCATTGATTAAGTGTTTACGTTCTGGTGAAATAAAATCAATAGATATTCGTAAAAGAATACAAACGGCAGAAAGTACATCAAATCATGACATAGCTGATAGAATATTTCATACCTCTTATCAAAGTATTATACCTAAAATGAGTATTAATTTAGAAAAGGTTATTGAACAGAACCCTAGAATTTTAGATTTACGAGAAAAATTAAATGAAATCAGAAAAAAGCAAGATCTTAAAGTAGACAAAATGACAAATTTTTTTATTAAATACATAATTACACAACAGTTTTCCGAAGATAACGAGAGCAATGAATCAGGACCATATAGTCTATTATTTGACCTGCAAACAGATCTTACTACATTTAATAAAGGGGTCATGTATGCAGATACTCGTAAATCTTATAATGAAATAACAAGTAACCATAAACCACAAAGCTTAAAAAATATCACAAACCCTGCAAATAAAAGAATAGACAGGCTACCAAACGTTATAAATTTTGATGACAAACCCATGAAAGAATTCGAATATTCCTGTGAAAAAGAAGTTACCATTCCAGATAAAAAAACATTTAGCACTCACTCTAGATCTGACTTATGCTTACAGCTTAAATTTCATATTCACCCACGACAGTTGCGAAATCAGAAATGTACCCTAAAAAAATGAATGAAACAAAGCAAGATTCAATTAAGACCATAGTAAAATTGGGTGAAACCATAAATGCTTCCATTACACCGTCAGATATAAAAGATGTGTTTCGTGTCCATTCTAAAACACAAAAAACAATAATTGCTGAATTTACGACAGTGTTAATAAAGGAATTTTTTTACATTCAAATAAAACGTTTAACAAAAAAGGCAATGCCGCAAAATTGGACACCCCCCAGCTAAATATCGATGGGCCAAAACTATCAATATATATTTCAGAAAACCTCACCCCCAAAGCCAAGCGTCTATTTTTCCTAGCCAGACAGCTCTCAGTACATCATCGATATAAGTATTGTTGGACATCTTTCGGGAAAGTTTTCCTTCGCAAAGAAGATGGATCTCCAATAATTCGTATCACCTCAGAAGTTGACCTTGTAACACTTATAAGCTTCTGTTACCGTAAAATGGGGAGAATAGAAATCGCGGGGTGTATAGAAACAAATCTGAGAATTTGATTATGGTCGTTCTAGTTGCTCTATAGTCTGTTAAAATATCTTTATTTATACTATTAATAACACTGCAACATTTTGCCTTTATTCTGGCAACCCTAAAATTTACGTCAAGTCTAATGACATAGAGAAAAAAGCTGTTAAAGTGATCGTCTCCGTACAAGTGTTTATTGACTGTGTAAAACTTTAAAAAAAACATCAAGTTCGTAACTGATAACTCTTTGTCAATTTGCATATTTGGATAGTTAAGTTTCTCATCTATTAGGAATAAAAAGGTTAGTATCGATATTCCATCGTTTTGTTCTTATTTTTTAGTAAAATCGAGACTTAGTATTTTTTTACTGATTTCGAGGTGAATAGAACCGAGTCAGGGGTGATTAGAAACGCCTTTAGGGTCAATAGACACGAAGAAAGGGGTGAACAGATATGAGTGAGGGGTTAATAGCAACGAGAAAGAGGTTAATAGTAACATGATTTTCAGGGTTGTCAATCGAATATTTTTTCATCATGATTCATTTAAAAATTTTTGTTAAAATGTTTTTCTGTGACACTTTAATTTGAAATTTAGATTTTTTATCTTCAACGGCTTTGGTTAATTTAATTTAACATCTTCTGGATTACTGAGATAACTATTTAAGACCGTTTAAGGATATATTTGCGATTAGCCTCATTCCAAAAATGCCCTAGGTTATTGTGGGTTCATTTGCAGAAAGACTTATTCTTAAAAATATATATTCTCGTTATGCCCTGTTTTTTTTTAATGTTCAATAATACATTTAAATATTAGGTATTCTAAATTCTACTTTGTTTTTACTTGGTTAATTTTAATTCACACGCGTAAGTGACTGTAGCGACGATTAGTATTTTGTGTTCGAATTATAATTAATTCACATAAGGTGAATTACATCATTTCTTGTACTTGATTTTCACGAATTCTTCATGATTATTTTAAACAGATACGCCACATCGCGCTGTGAACATCATGCCGAGGGTGTACAAGCCAGATCCTCGTGGCAAGAGATATAAAAAAGTATAGCAAGGAACTCATCGAGCAGGCTGTTCGTGAGTATAGCGTGGGGAGCAATTCCTTGAGCAACGTTGCCGAAAAATTTCAAATTAATAAATCTGTCCTCTATAGACACAGTATTAAAAATGTGAAGACCCAAGGAGACCAGACAGTGCTATCGAAGGAGATGGAACTTCAATTTATAAAATACATTAACGTATGTGCCGAATAGGAATATCCTATGGAACTTTATGACTTAAGTGTTTTAGTTAAAATTATTTGGATAGATTAGGCGTTACGGAAAAAAGATTTAAAAATAACTTACCTGGGCTGGATTTCGCCAGAAGTTTTTTGAAAAGGCACATTGACAAAATAACTCAGAGGGTATCACAAAATATTAAAAGGAATCGAGCTGCAGTCTCTCCAGATACTATAAAAGAGTATTTTCAACAGTTACAAATTTATATTAGTGATGTTCCGATCGAAAATATAGTCAACTACGACGAAACGAATTTAGCTGATGCTCCCGGCAGAAAAAAGATCATTACTAAGAGAGGAACAAAATACCCTGAAAGGGTGATGAATTCTTCAAAAGCTTCAATTTCAATTATGATGGCGTGTACGGCTGCAGGAGAAATCTTACCCCATATGTAGTTATAAGGCTCAGAACTTATTCGATACTTGGATAAAATCTGGCCCAAAAGGAGCCCGTTATAATAGAAGCCAATCTGGCTGGTTTGATTCTAACATTTTTGAGGATTGGGTAACCAGTATGATAATTCCGATTTTTGAAAATAAACCCTGTAAAAAATATTTAATAGGTGATAACTTATCATCTCACCTATCAATTGATTTAATAAGAAAATGCTATGAGAGAGAGAAGAGAGACATTTGAATTGCCTACCAGCCAATTCCACGCATATTACGCAACTACTCGTCGGTGCGTTCTTCAGACCGATGAAAATAGCATGGAGAGAAATAATTTTACAATGGAATAAAATTGATGGTCGAAATCAATCTTCTATTCCGAAAGGTTGTTTTCCCAAATTACTTAGTAAATTAATGGAAAAATTAAAAGTTGATAGTTGTTTACTGAAAAACAAATACCCACTTACACAGGTACAATAAAAGTTGATTTTGACAACCCTAACGTTCTTTCTCTATTCACCCCTCTGTCGTATCTTTTGACCCCAGTTTCAAGGTAAATAGAACCCGCCTACTTTTTCCTATTTTACAAATAATTCTCAAATTTATGCATAATTAAATAATAACTATTTGGTAAATTAAAACGAGACTCGCATTTCGACAATTCTTTAATAGCAGCTTTCATTCAAAATATGTAATAAAATCAGTGTAGAAGTTGAAAGTTGTGTCTATTCACCCCATTTTACGGTACCAGTTTGATCCTATGTTATTTTTGAATTAGTATTATTATTTTTACACATTCCTCAATGAAGGCTTTGTTTCTTTAAATAGCATGTAAGTTTCAAGGAGTATGTCCTTAAATAAATACCGGCCAAGGCACGCCAAATGAAGATGTTTCTAATAGCATTGATTCGTATCGTCCGGCTAGTTCGTGCATCTGCAGTGTTGAGGAAGTTAAAAATTGCCTACCTCATAATAACCAATTAATAGTTTTATCTCAAAATATCCGAAGTGTTTTTTTGTAACATAAATCAAATAGAAGTATTATTAACAAGTCTTAACTTTAACGTCGATATAATAGTACTTGATTACCCGAAACCCGATAAACCCGAAACAAAAAACCAGTCACGAGTTTGGGTGTTCGAAAATGAGTTAAAGCCAACAAAAATTGTTCGTTCAACGGTGCTTCAAAAAAAAAATGGTGTCCACGTTTGTCTCCAAAACCGGCCATATTACGAATATTTCTCTTGAGGGACTAAGAACGGTTAATGTAGAATGGTATGCTACTCTAACTGTTTTACAGTTAGAGTATTGATCGGACCTTCGCCGTGAAACGGCGTCTTGAAAATGTGATGATATAAATTTTACGAATTCAATTTGTTTTAAGCTTTCACCGAAATGGCAGAGTGAAAAAACGGTGGTTAAGTGTTATAAAGGACGAAACTATCCCCCACGATTAAGTCTAATATTCCCGTCGATACCTAGGCTACACTAAAAGTATCGGGAATGGAATATTTCCACTGTTCCTGTCATATTAAAATCTTTTTAATTGAAAACTCCTTGGTTTTAAAAATCGAATACCATTTATTTATTTAAAAAAAAAGATTCTCGGTCTTGTCACAAGGCTTTGTCAAACTTGTTTAGTCGTTGAGAAAATAGAATTAGTACAGCCCCGACCTAAGCCCTAATTATTTCTATACTTTCCCTAAAATAAAGAATAAATTGCGTGGACAGAGATTTTCATCACCTGAAGAAGCTGTGGACGCCTACAAAACGGCCATTTTGGAGACCCCAACTTCCGAATGGAATGGTTGCTTCAATGATTGGTTCCATCGTATGGAAAAAAGTGTAAAATTAAAAGCAATTAATACATTTTTAAATAGCAATGTTGTGTCACTTCCTTGATTCCCGTCATTTTCAGTGCCGCCCTCGTAGAAGTGTCAAGTCTAGATCTTTAAATATTAATGGAGTATGCTTCAAGGATTATTCATATTAAGTGTTTACGTTCTGGTGAAATAAAATCAATAGATATTCGTAAAAGAATACAAACGGCAGAAAGTACATCAAATCATGACATAGCTGATAGAATATTTCATACCTCTTATCAAAGTATTATACCAAAAATGAGTATTAATTTAGAAAAGGTTATTGAACAGAACCCTAGAATTTTAGATTTACGAGAAAAATTAAATGAAATCAGAAAAAAGCAAGATCTTAAAGTAGACAAAACGACAAATTTTTTTATTAAATACATAATTACACAACAGTTTTCCGAAGATAACAAGAGCAATGAATCAGGACCATATAGTCTATTATTTGACCTGCAAACAGATCCTACTACATCTCATAAAGGGGTCATGGATGCAGATACTCGTTAATCTTATAATGAAATAACAAGTAACCATAAACCACAAAGCTTAAAAAATATCACAAACCCTGCAAATAAAAGAATAGACAGGCTACCAAACGTTATAAGTTTTGATGACAAACCCATGAAAGAATTCGAATATTCCTGTGAAAAAGAAATTACCATTCCAGATAAAAAAACATTTAGCACTCACTCTAGATCTGACTTATCCTTACAACTTAAATTTCATATTCACCCACGACAGTGTCGAAATCAGAAATGTACCCCAAAAAATGAATGAAACAAAGCAAGATTTAATTAAGATCATAGTAAAATTGGGTGAAACCATAAATGCTTCCATAAAACCGTCAGATATAAAAGACGTGTTTCGTGTCCATTCTAAAACACAAAAAACAATAATTGCTGAATTTACGACAGTGTTAACAAAGGAATTTTTTTACAATCAAATAAAACGTTTAACAAAAAAGGCAATGCCGCAAAATTGGACACCCCCCAGCTAAATATCGATGGGCCAAAACTATCAATATATATTTCAGAAAACCTCACCCCCAAAGCCAAGCGTCTATTTTTCTTAGCCAGAGAGCTCTCAGTACATCATCGATATAAGTATTGCTGGACATCTTTCGGGAAAGCTTTCCTTCGCAAAGAAGATGGATCTCCAATAATTCGTATCACCTCAGAAGTTGACCTTGGTAACACTTATAAGCTTCTGTTACCAGTTTGATCCTATGTTATTTTTGAATAAGTATTATTATTTTTACACATTCCTCAATGAAGGCTTTATTTCTTTAAATATCATGTAAGTTTCAAGCAGTATGTCCTTAAATAAATACCGGCCAAGGCAGGCCAAATGAAGATGTTTCTAATAGCATTGATTCGTATCGTCCGGCTAGTTCGCGCATCTGCAGTGTTGAGGAAGTTAAAAATTGCCTACCTCATAATAACCAATTAGTAGTTTTATCTCAAAATATCCGAAGTGTTTTTTGTAACATAAATCAAATAGAAGTATTATTAGCAAGTCTTAACTTTAACGTCGATATAATAGTACTTGATTACCCGAAACCCGATAAACCCGAAACAAAAAACCAGTCACGAGTTGGGGTGTTCGAAAATGAGTTAAAGCCAACAAAAATTGTTCGTTCATGGTGTTTCAAAAAAAAAATGGTGTCCACGTTTGTCTCCAAAACCGGCCATGTTACGAATATTTCTCTTGAGGGACTAAGAACGGTTAATGTAGAATGGTATGCTACTCTAACTGTTTTACAGTTAGAGTATTGATCGGGCCTTCGCCGTGAAACGGCGTCATGAAAATATAATGATATAAATTTTACGAATTCAATTTGCTTTAAGCTTTTACCGAAATGGCAGAGTGAAAAAACGGCGGTTAAGTGTTATAAAGGACGAAACTATCCCTCACGATTAAGTCTAATATTCCCGTCGATACCTAGGCTACACTAAAAGTATCGGGAATGGAATATTTCCACTGTTCCTGTCATATTAAAATCTTTTTAATTGAAAACTCATTGCTTTTAAAAATCGAATACCATTTATTTATTTAAAAAAAGATTCTCGGTCTTGTCACAAGGCTTTGTCAAACTTGTTTAGTCGTTGAGAAAATAGAATTAGTACAGCCCCGACCTAAGCCCTAATTATTTATATACTTTCCCTAAAATAAAGAATAAATTGCGTGGACAGAGATTTTCATCACCTGAAGAAGCTGTGGACGCCTACAAAATGGCCATTTTAGAGACCCCAACTTCCGAATGGAATGGTTGCTTCAATGATTGGTTCCATCGTATGGAAAAAAGTGTCAAATTAAAAGCAATAACTACATTTTTAAATAGCAATGTTGTGTCACTTCCTTGATTCCCGACATTTTCAGTGCCGCCCCCGTAGAAGTGTCAAGTCTAGATCTTTAAATATTAATGGAGTATGCTTCAAGGATTATTCATTGTATAAGAGTTTACGTTCTGGTGAAATAAAATCAATAGATATTCGTAAAAGAATACAAACGGCAGAAAGTACATCAAATCATGACATAGCTGATAGAATATTTCATACCTCTTATCAAAGTATTATACCAAAAATGAGTATTAATTTAGAAAAGGTTATTGAACAGAACCCTAGAATTTTAGATTTACGAGAAAAATTAAATGAAATCAGAAAAAAGCAAGACCTTAAAGTAGACAAAACGACAAAAAGTTTTGTTAAATACATAATTACATAACAGTTTTCCGAAGATAACGAGAGCAATGAATCAGGACCATATAGTCTATTATTTGACCTGCAAACAGATCCTACTACATCTCATAAAGGGGTCATGGATGCAGATACTCGTTAATCTTATAATGAAATAACAAGTAACCATAAACCACAAAGCTTAAAAAAATATCACAAACCCTGCAAATAAAAGAATAGATAGGCTACCAAACGTTATAAGTTTTGATGACAAACCCATGAAAGAATTCGAATATTCCTGTGAAAAAGAAATTACCATTCCAGATAAAAAAACATTTAGCACTCACTCTAGATCTGACTTATCCTTACAACTTAAATTTCATATTCACCCACTACAGTGTCGAAATCAGAAATGTACCCCAAAAAATGAATGAAACAAAGCAAGATTTAATTAAGATCATAGTAAAATTGGGTGAAACCATAAATGCTTCCATTCAACCGTCAGATATAAAAGACGTGTTTCGTGTCCATTCTAAAACACAAAAAACAATAATTGTTGAATTTACGACAGTGTTAACAAAGGAATTTTTTTACAATCAAATAAAACGTTTAACAAAAAAAGGCAATGCCGCAAAATTGGACACCCCCCAGCTAAATATCGATGGGCCAAAACTACCAATATATATTTCAGAAAACCTCACCCCCAAAGCCAAGCGTCTATTTTTCTTAGCCAGAGAGCTCTCAGTACATCATCGATATAAGTATTGCTGGACATCTTTCGGGAAAGTTTTCCTTCGCAAAGAAGATGGATCTCCAATAATTCGTATCACCTCAGAAGTTGACCTTGTAACACTTATAAGCTTCTGTTACCAGTTTGATCCTATGTTATTTTTGAATAAGTATTATTATTTTTACACATTCCTCAATGAAGGCTTTATTTCTTTAAATATCATGTAAGTTTCAAGCAGTATGTCCTTAAATAAATACCGGCCAAGGCAGGCCAAATGAAGATGTTTCTAATAGCATTGATTCGTATCGTCCGGCTAGTTCGCGCATCTGCAGTGTTGAGGAAGTTAAAAATTGCCTACCTCATAAAAACCAATTAGTAGTTTTATCTCAAAATATCCGAAGTGTTTTTTGTAACATAAATCAAATAGAAGTATTATTAGCAAGTCTTAACTTTAACGTCGATATAATAGTACTTGATTACCCGAAACCCGATAAACCCGAAACAAAAAACCAGTCACGAGTTGGGGTGTTCGAAAATGAGTTAAAGCCAACAAAAATTGTTCGTTCATGGTGTTTCAAAAAAAAAATGGTGTCCACGTTTGTCTCCAAAACCGGCCATGTTACGAATATTTCTCTTGAGGGACTAAGAACGGTTAATGTAGAATGGTATGCTACTCTAACTGTTTTACAGTTAGAGTATTGATCGGGCCTTCGCCGTGAAACGGCGTCATGAAAATATAATGATATAAATTTTACGAATTCAATTTGCTTTAAGCTTTTACCGAAATGGCAGAGTGAAAAAACGGCGGTTAAGTGTTATAAAGGACGAAACTATCCCTCACGATTAAGTCTAATATTCCCGTCGATACCTAGGCTACACTAAAAGTATCGGGAATGGAATATTTCCACTGTTCCTGTCATATTAAAATCTTTTTTAATTGAAAACTCCTTGCTTTTAAAAATCGAATACCATTTATTTATTTAAAAAAAAGATTCTCGGTCTTGTCACAAAGCTTTGTCAAACTTGTTTAGTCGTTGAGAAAATAGAATTAGTACAGCCCCGACCTAAGCCCTAATTATTTATATACTTTCCCTAAAATAAAGAATAAATTGCGTGGACAGAGATTTTCATCACCTGAAGAAGCTGTGGACGCCTACAAAATGGCCATTTTAGAGACCCCAACTTCCGAATGGAATGGTTGCTTCAATGATTGGTTCCATCGTATGGAAAAAAGTGTCAAATTAAAAGCAATAACTACATTTTTAAATAGCAATGTTGTGTCACTTCCTTGATTCCCGACATTTTCAGTGCCGCCCCCGTAGAAGTGTCAAGTCTAGATCTTTAAATATTAATGGAGTATGCTTCAAGGATTATTCATTGTATAAGAGTTTACGTTCTGGTGAAATAAAATCAATAGATATTCGTAAAAGAATACAAACGGCAGAAAGTATATCAAATCATGACATAGTTGATAGAATATTTCATACCTCTTATCAAAGTATTATACCTAAAATGAGTATTAATTTAGAAAAGGTTATTGAACAGAACCCTAGAATTTTAGATTTGCGAGAAAAAATTAAATGAAATCAGAAAAAAGCAAGATCTTAAAGTAGACAAAACGACAAAAAGTTTTATTAAATACATAATTACACAACAGTTTTCCGAAGATAACGAGAGCAATGAATCAGGACCATATAGTCTATTATTTGACCTGCAAACAGATCCTACTACATCTCATAAAGGGGTCATGGATGCAGATACTCGTAAATCTTATAATGAAATAATAAGTAACCATAAACCACAAAGCTTAAAAAAATATCACAAACCCTGCAAATAAAAGAATAGACAGGCTACCAAACGTTATAAGTTTTGATGACAAACCCATGAAAGAATTCGAATATTCCTGTGAAAAAGAAATTACCATTCCAGATAAAAAACATTTAGCACTCACTCTAGATCTGACTTATGCTTACAGCTTAAATTTCATATTCAACCACGACAGTGTCGAAATCAGAAATGTACCCCAAAAAATGAATGAAACAAAGCAAGATTTAATTAAGATCATAGTAAAATTGGGTGAAACCATAAATGCTTCCATTCAACCGTCAGATATAAAAGACGTGTTTCGTGTCCATTCTAAAACACAAAAAACAATAATTGCTGAATTTACGACAGTGTTAACAAAGGAATTCTTTTACAATCAAATAAAACGTTTAACAAAAAAAGGCAATGCCGCAAAATTGGACACCCCCAGCTAAATATCGATGGGCCAAAATTACCAATATATATTTCAGAAAACCTCACCCCCAAAGCCAAGCGTCTATTTTTCCTAGCCAGAGAGCTCTCAGTACATCATCGATATAAGTATTGCTGGACATCTTTCGGGAAAGTTTTCCTTCGCAAAGAAGATGGATCTACAATAATTCGTATCACCTCAGAAGTTGACCTTGTAACACTTATAAGCTTCTTTTTTACCAGTTTGATCCTATGTTATTTTTGAATAAGTATTATTATTTTTACACATTCCTCAATGAAGGCTTTATTTCTTTAAATAGCATGTAAGTTTCAAGCAGTATGTCCTTAAATAAATACCGGCCAAGGCAGGCCAAATGAAGATGTTTCTAATAGCATTGATTCGTATCGTCCGGCTAGTTCGTGCATCTGCAGTGTTGAAGAAGTTAAAAATTGCCTACCTCATAAAAACCAATTAGTAGTTTTATCTCAAAATATCCGAAGTGTTTTTTGTAACATAAATCAAATAGAAGTATTATTAGCAAGTCTTAACTTTAACATCGATATAATAGTACTTGATTACCCGAAACCCGATAAACCCGAAACAAAAAACCAGTCACGAGTTTGGGTCTTCGAAAATGAGTTAAAGCCAACAAAAATTGTTCGTTCACGGTGTTTCAAAAAAAAAATGGTGTCCACGTTTGTCTCCAAAACCGGCCATGTTACGAATATTTCTCTTGAGGGACTAAGAACGGTTAATGTAGAATGGTTTGCTACTCTAACTGTTTTACAGTTAGAGTATTGATCGGGCCTTCGCCGTGAAACGGCGTCTTGAAAATGTGATAATATAAATTTTACGAATTCAATTTGTTTTAAGCTTTTACCGAAATGGCAGAGTGAAAAAACGGCGGTTAAGTGTTATAAAGGACGAAACTATCCCTCACGATTAAGTCTAATATTCCCGTCGATACCTAGGCTACACTAAAAGTATCGGGAATGGAATATTTCCACTGTTCCTGTCATATTAAAATCTTTTTAATTGAAAACTCCTTGGTTTTAAAAATCGAATACCATTTATTTATTTAAAAAAAAGATTCTCGGTCTTGTCACAAGGCTTTGTCAAACTTGTTTAGTCGTTGAGAAAATAGAATTAGTACAGCTCCGACCTAAGCCCTAATTATTTCTATACTTTCCCTAAAATAAAGAATAAATTGCGTGGACAGAGATTTTCATCACCTGAAGAAGCTGTGGACGCCTACAAAACGGCCATTTTGTAGACCCCAACTTCCGAATGGAATGGTTGCTTCAATGATTGGTTCCATCGTATGGAAAAAAGTGTCAAATTTAAAGCAATAAATACATTTTTAAATAGCAATGTTGTGTCACTTCCTTGATTCCCGACATTTTCAGTGCCGCCCTCGTAGAAGTGTCAAGTCTAGATCTTTAAATATTAATGGAGTATGCTTCAAAGATTATTCATTAAGAGTTTACGTTCTGATGAAATAAAATCAATAGATATTCGTAAAAGAATACAAACGGCAGAATTTTTTTTTGATTTTGAATAAGTATTATTATTTTTACACATTCCTCAATGAAGGCTTTATTTCTTTAAATAGCATGTAAGTTTCAAGGAGTATGTCCTTAAATAAATACCGGCCAAGGCAGGCCAAATGAAGATGTTTCTAATAGCATTGATTCGTATCGTCCGGCTAGTACGTGCATCTGCAGTGTTGAGGAAGTTAAAAATTGCCTACCTCATAATAAACAATTAATAGTTTTATCTCAAAACATCCGAAGTGTTTTTCGTAACATAAATCAAATAGAAGTATTATTAGCAAGTCTTAACTTTAACGTCGATATAATAGTACTTACGGAGTGTTGGTTACAAGTTAACTCGGATCCACCGGCTCTTAAGCACTATAAATGTTATCATACCTTGAAAAAATAGTACTCAAAACGAAGGAGTTGTAATATACGTCAAAGACTCAATTACTAGCGATATAGTAGAACCACCATTTCTTGATGCAAACTGTCTAATTGTTAAGTTGCCAAATCAGACTTGTATAATAGCTATCTATCGCCCACCCTCTTATCGGAACATAGAGAACTTTCTTAACTCCCTTAATAATACTATAGAAACTCTTAAGGAGTATAAAAATATATATCTGACTGGAGATAGAAATATAAATATCTTAGAAGCGAATATGCACTCTAACGATTATTAAAACCTTGTAGCTTTTCATGGATTTCTTCCGGGGCACATGATCCCTACCCGAGAACATAGCTGTTTAGATTACATAATATTAAAATCAGAACTAAAAACATCAACAGCTGTTATTCTTACAACCATAACAGATCATTATACCACTATTTTAAGCGTTAATAAAATAAATCAAATATCAAAATCTTTATTAAATCAGAAAATTATAGATTTTAATAGTATTGTGACCGATTTAGAAAATACAGATTTTAGCCCTGTTTTGGAATCTGAGGATACAAACAAAGCTACGGAATTATTAGCCTCTAAAATTACGAATATTGTGAATAAACATACTAAAACAAAAGTCATACAAAATCGTAAAAAAATCCTCCAACCATGGGTCACACCGGGATTGTTACGGTGCATAAGAAATCGTGATAAAATTCATACCGAATCAAAAAAGTTTCCTGAAAATAATGTAATAAATATTACCTACAAGCGTTATAGAAATTTTTGCAATGAAATCTTAAAAAAGGTCGAAAGTAATTATAACAAAAATAAATTTATAGAAGCTGGTAAGAATATTAAAAAAACGTGGGATGTAATTAGATCTGTTGCCAAATTAAACTCAAAAGTACTTCACAAAAATAGTGAGTTGCTTCAAATTGCTGAAAATACTAATGTCTCAATTAATCAAGTAAAAACATACTTTGCGAATTAGGGAAAAACCTAACAGAGAAGATTCCAAGAGATATTCAGCCTAAGCCGTACGAAATGGATAGTTCTACTTCTAACTCATTTGTTTTAACTGATACCGATTTTCTTGAAGTATATAATACTATTACTGAACTTAAAAATAGTCCAGCAACTGGAATAGATGATATACCTACTAAGGTGCTAAAAATGTCTAGTCACGTTCTCGTACATCCAATAACACATATATGTAATAGAAGCTTCATAGAAGGCGCATTTCCTGACTGTTTCAAGACTGCAATCGTTAAACCAATTTATAAAACCGAAAACAGGGCCAGTATCAGTAATTATAGACCCATTTCTATTTTGCCCTCATTGTCAAAAGTTCTGGAGCGATTAATGAACAAACGATTTTCTGATTGCTTAAATAAATATAATATTATTTCCAATAATCAATATGTATACAACATACTATACTGTATACAACATCGTATCAGGTGACGAATCCTGCATATACGCGTATTAACCCGAAACAAAAAACCAGTCACGAGTTTGGGTGTTCGAAAATGAGTTAAAAACCCAACAAAAATTGTTCGTTTACGGAGTGTTGCAAAAAAAATGGTGGCCACGTTTGTCTCCAAAACCGGCCATGTTACAACTATCCCTCTTGAGGGACAAGAAACGGTTAATACAGAATGGTATGCTAGCATTTGTTTGCCTCAGGTCGTTTTTGAATTCCGTAAAGACAACTGCAACCGCCGCATCATCCTCCATCACGACAATGTGAGTTCTCACACCGCACACAGAACAAAAGAGTTTTTAGAGCAAGAAAACATAGAATTATTAGACCATCCGCAGTACAGCCGCGACCTAAGCCCTAATGATTTCTATACTTTCCCTAAAATAAAGAATAAATTGCGTGGACAGAGATTTTCATCACTTGAAGAAGCTGTGGACGTCTACAAAACGGCCATTTTGGAGACCCCGACTTCCGAATGGAATGGTTGCTTTAATGATTGGTTCCATCGTATGGAAAAATGTGTCAAATTTCGCGGAGAATACTTCGAAAAGCAATAAATACATTTTTAAATTGTAATGTTGTGTCACTCTTCCTTGATTCCCGAAATTTTCAGTGCAGCCCTCGTAATATGCAAAATTGAACAAAAAAAATTTGAAACAAAACACCTTTAAACTAATAAGTTGAAATGTGTTTTGGGTTCAATTCTTTTTACGAGATTCATTTACTTATTTACATACATTATTACTTATTTACACATTTACAGTATTTATCGGGCCTTCGCCGTGAAACGGCGTCTTGAAAATGTGATGATATAAATTTTACGAATTCAATTTGTTTTAAGCTTTTACCGAAATGGCAGAGTGAAAAAACGGCGGTTAAGTGTTATAAAGGACGAAACTATCCCTCACGATTATGTCTAAGATTCCTGTCGATACCTAGGCTGCACTAAAAGTATCGGGATTGGAATATTTCCACTGTTCCTGTCGTATTAAAATCTTTTTAATTGAAAACTCCTTGGTTTTAAAAATCGAATACCATTTATTTATTTAAAAAAAGATTCTCGGTCTTGTTAAAAAGGTTTTGTCAAACTTGTTTAGTCGTTGAGAAAATGGAATTGACTCGAGAAAATTCAAGAGCGATGATTTATTATGACTTTCGAAGTGTTTTAACACAAAAACAGTGTGTTGACCGGATGATTTCTACATTTGGTGAAGAAGCTCCATCCAAAACCACAATTTATCGCTGGTTTGCTGAATTTCAACGTGGACGTGTCAAGCTCAGTGATGATCCCCGTCAAGGTCATCCAAAAACTGCAGTCACCCAAGAAAACGTTGATGCTGTGAGTAAGCTGATTGAGGAAGATCGACATGTGACAAACCGCAAAATTCAGGCAACTTTAGACATTTGCATGAGTCAAATACAAATAATCTTGTATGAACCATGTTTTCCCGATAGATACAGCATTCGCTCTGTGAAGAGCAAAAAAACGGCTCGCGTTACTTGGTGCGTCAGAACTCTCGAAAGAATCCACGCAGGATCCTCAAATGCTGTATACAACATCGTATCAGGAGACGAATCCTGCATATACCCGTATGAACCCGAAACAAAAAACCAGTCACGATTTTGGGTGTTCGAAAATGAGTTAAAGCCAACAAAAATTGTTCGTTCACGGTGTTGCAAAAAAAAAATGGTGGCCACGTATGTCTCCAAAACCGGCCATGTTACGACTATTCCCTCTTGAGGGAACTAAGAACGGTTAATGCAGAATGGTATGCTAGCATTTGTTTGCCTCAGGTCGTTTTTGAACTCCGTAAAGACAACTGCAACCGCCGCATCATCCTCCATCACGACAATGTGAGTTCTCACACCGCACACAGAACAAAAGAGTTTTTAGAGCAAGAAAACCATAGAATTATTAGACCATCCGCAGTACAGCCGCGACCTAAGCCCTAATGATTTACTATACTTTCCCTAAAATAAAGAATAAATTGCGTGGACAGAGATTTTCATCACTTGAAGAAGCTGTGGACGTCTACAAAACGGCCTTTTTGGAGACCCCGACTTCCGAATGGAATGGTTGCTTTAATGATTGGTTCCATCGTATGGAAAAATGTGTCAAATTTCGCGGAGAAAACTTCGAAAAGCAATAAATACATTTTTAAATTGTAATGTTGTGTCACTCTTCCTTGATTCCCGAAATTTTCAGTGCAGCCCTCGTAATATGCAAAACTGAACAAAAAAATTTTGAAACAACACCTTTAAACTAATAAGTTGAAATGTGTTTTGGGTTCAATTCTTTTTACGAGATTCATTTACTTATTTACATACATTATTACTTATTTACACATTTACAATATTTATCGGGCCTTCGCCGTGAAACGGCGTCTTGAAAATGTGATGATATAAATTTTACGAAATCAATTTGTTTTAAGCTTTTACCGAAATGGCAGAGTGAAAAAACGGCGGTTAAGTGTTATAAAGGACGAAACTATCCCTCACGATTATGTCTAAGATTCCTGTCGATACCTAGGCTGCACTAAAAGTATCGGGATTGGAATATTTCCACTGTTGCTGTCGTATTAAAATCTTTTTAATTGAAAACTCCTTGGTTTTAAAAATCGAATACCATTTATTTATTTAAAAAAAGATTCTCGGTCTTGTCGCAAGGTTTTGTCAAACTTGTTTAGTCGTTGAGAAAATGGAATTGACTCGAGAAAATTCAAGAGCGATGATTTATTATGACTTTCGAAGTGGTTTAACACAAAAACAGTGTGTTGACCGGATGATTTCTGCATTTGGTTATGAAGCCCCATCCAAAACCACAATTTATCGCTGGTTTGCTGAATTTCAACGTGGACGTGTCAAGCTCAGTAATGATCCCCGTCAAGGTCGTCCAAAAACTGCAGTCACCCAAGAAAACGTTGATGCTGTGCGTAAGCTGATTGAGGAAGATCGACATGTGACATACCGCGAAATTCAGGCAACTTTAGACATTGGCATGAGTCAAATACAAATAATCTTGCATGAACCATGTTTTACCGATGGATACAGCATTCGCTCTGCGAAGAGCAAAAAACGGCTCGCGTTACTTGGTGCATCAGAACTCTTTAAGATTCCACGCAGGATCCTCAAATGCTGTGTACAACATCGTATCAGGTGACGAATCCTGCATATACGCGTTTGAACCCGAAACAAAAAACCAGTCACGTTTTTGGGTGTTCGAAAATTAGTTTAAGCCAACAAAAATTGTTCGTTCACGGTGTTGCAAAAAAAAAATGGTGGCCACGTTTGTCTCCAAAACCGGCCATGTTACGACTATCCCTCTTGAGGAACTAAGAACGGTTAATGCAGAATGGTATGCTACTCTAACTGTTTTACAGTTAGAATATTGATCGGGCCTTCGCCGTGAAACGGCGTCTTGAAAATATGATGATATAAATTTTACGAATTCAATTTGTTTTAAGCTTTTACCGAAATGGCAGAGTGAAAAAACGGCGGTTAAGTGTTATAAAAGGACGAAACTATCCCTCACGATTATGTCTAAGATTCCCGTCGATACCTAGGCTACACTAAAAGTATCGCGAATGGAATATTTCCACTGTTCCTGTCATATTAAAATCTTTTTAATTGAAAACTCCTTGGTTTTAAAAATCGAATACCATTTATTTATTTAAAAAAAGATTATACTATACTTTCCCTAAAATAAAGAATAAATTGCGTGGACAGAGATTTTCATCACTTGAAGAAGCTGTGGACGTCTACAAAACGGCCATTTTGGAGACCCCGACTTCCGAATGGAATGGTTGCTTTAATGATTGGTTCCATCGTATGGAAAAATGTGTCAAATTTCGCGGAGAAAACTTCGAAAAGCAATAAATACATTTTTAAATTGTAATGTTGTGTCACTCTTCCTTGACTCCCGAAATTTTCAGTGCAGCCCTCGTAATATGCAAAACTGAACAAAAAAATTTTGAAACAACACCTTTAAACTAATAAGTTGAAATGTGTTTTGGGTTCAATTCTTTTTACGAGATTCATTTACTTATTTACATACATTATTACTTATTTACACATTTACAGTATTTATCGGGCCTTCGCCGTGAAACGGCGTCTTGAAAATGTGATATAAATTTTACGAATTTGTTTTAAGCTTTTACCGAAATGGCAGAGTGAAAAAAACGGCGGTTAAGTGTTATAAAGGACGAAACTATCCCTCAAGATTATGTCTAAGATTCCCGTCGATACCTAGGCTGCACTAAAAGTATCGGGAATGGAATATTTCCACTGTTCCTGTCCTTTTAAAATATTTTTATTTGAAAACTCCTTGGTTTTAAAAATCGAATACCATTTATTTATTTAAAAAAAAGATTCTCGGTCTTGTCGCAAGGTTTTGTCAAACTTGTTTAGTCGTTGAGAAAATGGAATTGACTCGAGAAAATTCAAGAGCGATGATTTATTATGACTTTCGAAGTGGTTTAACACAAAAACAGTGTGTTGACCGGATGATTTCTGCATTTGGTTATGAAGCCCCATCCAAAACCGCAATTTATCGCTGGTTTGCTGAATTTCAACGTGGACGTGTCAAGCTCAGTAATGATCCCCGTCAAGGTCGTCCAAAAACTGCAGTCACCCAAGAAAACGTTGATGCTGTGCGTAAGCTGATTGAGGAAGATCGACATGTGACATACCGCGAAATTCAGGCAACTTTAGACATTGGCATGAGTCAAATACAAATAATCTTGCATGAACCATGTTTTCCCGGTGGATACCGCATTCGCTCTGCGAAGAGCAAAAAACGGCTCGCGTTACATGGTGCGTCAGAACTCTTTAAAGATTCCACGCAGGATCCTCAAATGCTGTGCACAACATCGTATCAGGTGACGAATCCTGCATATACGCGTTTGAACCCGAAACAAAAAAACCAGTCACGATTTTGGGTGCTCGAAAATTAGTCAATAAGCCAACAAAAATTGTTCGTTCACGGAGTGTTGCAAAAAAAAATGGTGGCCACGTTTGTCTCCAAAACCGGCCATGTTACGACTATCCCTCTTTAGGGACAAGGAACGGTTAATGCAGAATAGTATGCTAGCATTTGTTTGCCTCAGGTCGTTTTTGAGACTCCGTAAAGACAACTGCAACCGCCGCATCATCCTCCATCACGAATCAATGTGAGCTTCTCACACCGCAGCACAGAACAAAAGAGTTTTTAGAGCAAGAAAACATCCAGAATTATTAGACCATCCGCAGTACAGCCGCGACCTAAGCTAAACCTAATGATTTTCTATACTTTCCCTAAAATAAAGAATAAATTGCGTGGACAGAGATTTTCATCACTTGAAGAAGCTGTGGACGTCTACAAAACGGCCATTTTGGAGACCCCGACTTCCGAATGGAATGGTTGCTTTAATGATTGGTTCCATCGTATGGAAAAATGTGTCAAATTTCGCGGAGAAAACTTCGAAAAGCAATAAATACATTTTTAAATTGTAATGTTGTGTCACTCTTCCTTGATTCCCGAAATTTTCAGTGCAGCCCTCGTAATATGCAAAACTGAACAAAAAAAATTGAAACAACACCTTTAAACTAATAAGTTGAATTGTGTTTTGGGTTCAATTCTTTTTACGAGATTCATTTACTCATTTACATACATTATTACTTATTTACACATTTACAGTATTTATCGGGCCTTCGCCGTGAAACGGCGTCTTGAAAATGTGATGATATAAATTTTACGAAATCAATTTGTTTTAAGCTTTTACCGAAATGGCAGAGTGAAAAAACGGCGGTTAAGTGTTATAAAGGACGAAACTATCCCTCACGATTATGTCTAAGATTCCTGTCGATACCTAGGCTGCACTAAAAGTATCGGGATTGGAATATTTCCACTGTTCCTGTCGTATTAAAATCTTTTTAATTGAAAACTCCTTGGTTTTAAAAATCGAATACCATTTATTTATTTAAAAAAAAGATTCTCGGTCTTGTCGCAAGGTTTTGTCAAACTTGTTTAGTCGTTGAGAAAATGGAATTGACTCGAGAAAATTCAAGAGCGATGATTTATTATGACTTTCGAAGTGGTTTAACACAAAAACAGTGTGTTGACCGGATGATTTCTGCATTTGGTTATGAAGCCCCATCCAAAACCACAATTTATCGCTGGTTTGCTGAATTTCAACGTGGACGTGTCAAGCTCAGTAATGATCCCCGTCAAGGTCGTCCAAAAACTGCAGTCACCCAAGAAAACGTTGATGCTGTGCGTAAGCTGATTGAGGAAGATCGACATGTGACATACCGCGAAATTCAGGCAACTTTAGACATTGGCATGAGTCAAATACAAATAATCTTGCATGAACCATGTTTTCCCGGTGGATACAGCATTCGCTCTGCGAAGAGCAAAAAACGGCTCGCGTTACTTGGTGCGTCAGAACTCTTGAAAGATTCCACGCAGGATCCTCAAATGCTGTGCACAACATCGTATCAGGTGACGAATCCTGCATATACCCGTTTGAACCCGAAACAAAAAACCAGTCACGATTTTGGGTGCTCGACAATTAGTCTTAAGCCAACAAAAATTGTTCGTTCACGGAGTGTTGCAAAAAAAAATGGTGGCCACGTTTGTCTCCAAAACCGGCCATGTTACGACTATCCCTCTTTAGGGACAAGGAACGGTTAATGCAGAATGGTATGCTAGCTTATTTGTTTGGCCTCAGGTCGTGAAAATTTTGAACTTCCGTAAAGACAACTGCAACCGCCGCATCATCCTCCATCACGACAATGTGAGTTCTCACACCGCACACAGAACAAAAGAAGTTTTTAGAGCAAGAAAACATAGAATTATTAGACCATCCGCAGTACAGCCGCGACCTAAGCCCTAATGATTTCTATACTTTCCCTAAAATAAAGAATAAATTGCGTGGACAGAGATTTTCATCACTTGAAGAAGCTGTGGACGTCTACAAAACGGCCATTTTGGAGACCCCGACTTCCGAATGGAATGGTTGCTTTAATGATTGGTTCCATCGTATGGAAAAATGTGTCAAATTTCGCGGAGAAAACTTCGAAAAGCAATAAATACATTTTTAAATTGTAATGTTGTGTCACTCTTCCTTGATTCCCGAAATTTTCAGTGCAGCCCTCGTAATATGCAAAACTGAACAAAAAAATTTTGAAACAACACCTTTAAACTAATAAGTTGAAATGTGTTTTGGGTTCAATTCTTTTTACGAGATTCATTTACTTATTTACATACATTATTACTTATTTACACATTTACAGTATTTATCGGGCCTTCGCCGTGAAACGGCGTCTTGAAAATGTGATGATATAAATTTTACGAAATCAATTTGTTTTAAGCTTTTACCGAAATGGCAGAGTGAAAAAACGGCGGTTAAGTGTTATAAAGGACGAAACTATCCCTCACGATTATGTCTAAGATTCCCGTCGATACCTAGGTTGCACTAAAAGTATCGGGATTGGAATATTTCCACTGTTCCTGTCGTATTAAAATCTTTTTAATTGAAAACTCCTTGGTTTTAAAAATCGAATACCATTTATTTATTTAAAAAAAGATTCTCGGTCTTGTCGCAAGGTTTTGTCAAACTTGTTTAGTCGTTGAGAAAATGGAATTGACTCGAGAAAATTCAAGAGCGATGATTTATTATGACTTTCGAAGTGGTTTAACACAAAAACAGTGTGTTGACCGGATGATTTCTGCATTTGGTTATGAAGCCCCATCCAAAACCACAATTTATCGCTGGTTTGCTGAATTTCAACGTGGACGTGTCAAGCTCAGTAATGATCCCCGTCAAGGTCGTCCAAAAACTGCAGTCACCCAAGAAAACGTTGATGCTGTGCGTAAGCTGATTGAGGAAGATCGACATGTGACATACCGCGAAATTCAGGCAACTTTAGACATTGGCATGAGTCAAATACAAGTAATCTTGCATGAACCATGTTTTACCGATGGATACAGCATTCGCTCTGCGAAGAGCAAAAAACGGCTCGCGTTACTTGGTGCATCAGAACTCTTTAAAGATTCCACGCAGGATCCTCAAATGCTGTGTACAACATCGTATCAGGTGACGAATCCTGCATATACGCGTTTGAACCCGAAACAAAAAACCAGTCACGTTTTTGGGTGTTCGAAAATTAGTTTAAGCCAACAAAAATTGTTCGTTCACGGTGTTGCAAAAAAAAATGGTGGCCACGTTTGTCTCCAAAACCGGCCATGTTACGACTATCCCTCTTGAGGAACTAAGAACGGTTAATGCAGAATGGTATGCTACTCTAACTGTTTTACAGTTAGAATATTGATCGGGCCTTCGCCGTGAAACGGCGTCTTGAAAATGTGATGACATAAATTTTACGAATTCAATTTGTTTTAAGCTTTTACCGAAATGGCAGAGTGAAAAAACGGCGGTTAAGTGTTATAAAGGACGAAACTATCCCTCACGATTATGTCTAAGATTCCCGTCGATACCTAGGCTACACTAAAAGTATCGGGAATGGAATATTTCCACTGTTCCTGTCATATTAAAATCTTTTTAATTGAAAACTCCTTGGTTTTAAAAATCGAATACCATTTATTTATTTAAAAAAAGATTATACTATACTTTCCCTAAAATAAAGAATAAATTGCGTGGACAGAGATTTTCATCACTTGAAGAAGCTGTGGACGTCTACAAAACGGCCATTTTGGAGACCCCGACTTCCGAATGGAATGGTTGCTTTAATGATTGGTTCCATCGTATGGAAAAATGTGTCAAATTTCGCGGAGAATACTTCGAAAAGCAGTAAATACATTTTTAAATTGTAATGTTGTGTCACTCTTCCTTGATTCCCGAAATTTTCAGTGCAGCCCTCGTAATATGCAAAACTGAACAAAAAAAATTTGAAACAACACCTTTAAACTAATAAGTTGAAATGTGTTTTGGGTTCAATTCTTTTTTACGAGATTCATTTACTTATTTACATACATTATTACTTATTTACACATTTACAGTATTTATCGGGCCTTCGCCGTGAAACGGCGTCTTGAAAATGTGATGATATAAATTTTACGAAATCAATTTGTTTTAAGCTTTTACCGAAATGGCAGAGTGAAAAAACGGCGGTTAAGTGTTATAAAGGACGAAACTATCCCTCAAGATTATGTCTAAGATTCCCGTCGATACCTAGGCTGCACTAAAAGTATCGGGATTGGAATATTTCCACTGTTCCTGTCGTATTAAAATCTTTTTTAATTGAAAACTCCTTGGTTTTAAAAATCGAATACCATTTATTTATTTAAAAAAAAGATTCTCGGTCTTGTCGCAAGGTTTTGTCAAACTTGTTTAGTCGTTGAGAAAATGGAATTGACTCGAGAAAATTCAAGAGCGATGATTTATTATGACTTTCGAAGTGGTTTAACACAAAAACAGTGTGTTGACCGGATGATTTCTGCATTTGGTTATGAAGCCCCATCCAAAACCACAATTTATCGCTGGTTTGCTGAATTTCAACGTGGACGTGTCAAGCTCAGTAATGATCCCCGTCAAGGTCGTCCAAAAACTGCAGTCACCCAAGAAAACGTTGATGCTGTGCGTAAGCTGATTGAGGAAGATCGACATGTGACATACCGCGAAATTCAGGCAACTTTAGACATTGGCATGAGTCAAATACAAATAATCTTGCATGAACCATGTTTTACCGATGGATACAGCATTCGCTCCGCGAAGAGCAAAAAACGGCTCGCGTTACTTGGTGCATCAGAACTCTTTAAAGATTCCACGCAGGATCCTCAAATGCTGTGTACAACATCGTATCAGGTGACGAATCCTGCATATACGCGTTTGAACCCGAAACAAAAAACCAGTCACGTTTTTGGGTGTTCGAAAATTAGTTTAAGCCAACAAAAATTGTTCGTTCACGGTGTTGCAAAAAAAAAATGGTGGCCACGTTTGGCTCCAAAACCGGCCATGTTACGACTATTCCTCTTCAGGGACTAAGAACGGTTAATGCAGAATGGTATGCTACTCTAACTGTTTTACAGTTAGAGTATTGATCAGGCCCTCGCCGTGAAACGGCGTCTTGAAAATGTGATGATATAAATTTTACGAATTCAATTTGTTTTAAGCTTTTACCGAAATGGCAGAGTGAAAAAACGGCGGTTAAGTGTTATAAAGGACGAAACCTCAGATTATGTCTAAGATTCCCTCTACAGGCTGCACTAAAAGTATCGGGAATGGAATATTTCCACTGTTCCTGTCATATTAAAATATTTTTAATTGAAAACGCCTTGGTTTTAAAAATCGAATACCATTTATTTATTTAAAAAAAAGATTCTCGGTCTTGTCGCAAGGTTTTGTCAAACTTGTGTAGTCGTTGAGAAAATGGAATTGACTCGAGAAAATTCAAGAGCGATGATTTATTATGACTTTCGAAGTGGTTTAACACAAAAACAGTGTGTTGACCGGATGATTTCTGCATTTGGTTATGAAGCCCCATCCAAAACCACAATTTATCGCTGGTTTGCTGAATTTCAACGTGGACGTGTCAAGCTCAGTAATGATCCCCGTCAAGGTCGTCCAAAAACTGCAGTCACCCAAGAAAACGTTGATGCTGTGCGTAAGCTGATTGAGGAAGATCGACATGTGACATACCGCGAAATTCAGGCAACTTTAGACATTGGCATGAGTCAAATACAAATAATCTTGCATGAACCATGTTTTACCGATGGATACAGCATTCGCTCTGCGAAGAGCAAAAAACGGCTCGCGTTACTTGGTGCATCAGAACTCTTTAAAGATTCCACGCAGGATCCTCAAATGCTGTGTACAACATCGTATCAGGTGACGAATCCTGCATATACGCGTTTGAACCCGAAACAAAAAACCAGTCACGTTTTTGGGTGTTCGAAAATTAGTTTAAGCCAACAAAAATTGTTCGTTCACGGAGTGTTGCAAAAAAAAATGGTGGCCACGTTTGTCTCCAAAACCGGCCATGTTACGACTATTCCTCTTGAGGGACTAAGAACGGTTAATGCAGAATGGTATGCTACTCTAACTGTTTTACAGTTAGAGTATTGATCAGGCCTTCGCCGTGAAACGGCGTCTTGAAAATGTGATGATATAAATTTTACGAATTCAATTTGTTTTAAGCTTTTACCGAAATGGCAGAGTGAAAAAACGGCGGTTAAGTGTTATAAAGGACGAAACTATCCCTCACGATTATGTCTAAGATTCCCGTCGATACCTAGGCTGCACTAAAAGTATCGGGATTGGAATATTTCCACTGTTGCTGTCCTTTTAAAATCTTTTTATTTGAAAACTCCTTGGTTTTAAAAATCGAATACCATTTATTTATTTAAAAAAAAGATTCTCGGTCTTGTCGCAAGGTTTTGTCAAACTTGTTTAGTCGTTGAGAAAATGGAATTGACTCGAGAAAATTCAAGAGCGATGATTTATTATGACTTTCGAAGTGGTTTAACACAAAAACAGTGTGTTGACCGGATGATTTCTACATTTGGTTATGAAGCCCCATCCAAAACCACAATTTATCGCTGGTTTGCTGAATTTCAACGTGGACGTGTCAAGCTCAGTAATGATCCCCGTCAAGGTCGTCCAAAAACTGCAGTCACCCAAGAAAACGTTGATGCTGTGCGTAAGCTGATTGAGGAAGATCGACATGTGACATACCGCGAAATTCAGGCAACTTTAGACATTGGCATGAGTCAAATACAAATAATCTTGCATGAACCATGTTTTCCCGGTGGATACAGCATTCGCTCTGCGAAGAGCAAAAAACGGCTCGCGTTACATGGTGCATCAGAACTCTTGAAAGATTCCACGCAGGATCCTCAAATGCTGTGCACAACATCGTATCAGGTGACGAATCCTGCATATACCCGTTTGAACCCGAAACAAAAAACCAGTCACTTGTTTGGGTGTTCGAAAATGAGTTTAAGCCAACAAAAATTGTTCGTTCACGGAGTGTTGCAAAAAAAAATGGTGGCCACGTTTGTCTCCAAAACCGGCCATGTTACGACTATCCCTCTTGAGGGACTAGGAACGGTTAATGCAGAATGGTATGCTAGCATTTGTTTGCCTCAGGTCGTTTTTGAACTCCGTAAACGACAACTGCAACCGCCGCATCATCCTCCATCACGAATTCAATGTGAGCTTCTCACACCGCACACAGAAAAAAAGGTTAAGTTTATAGAGGAAGAAAACATCCCACAATTATGTAAGACCGTCGATCCGCAGTACAGCCGCAAAGAAAACCTTTTAAGCCCTAATGATTATACTATACTTTCCCTAAAATAAAGAATAAATTGCGTGGACAGAGATTTTCATCACTTGAAGAAGCTGTGGACGTCTACAAAACGGCCATTTTGGAGACCCCGACTTCCGAATGGAATGGTTGCTTTAATGATTGGTTCCATCGTATGGAAAAATGTGTCAAATTTCGCGGAGAAAACTTCGAAAAGCAGTAAATACATTTTTAAATTGTAATGTTGTGTCACTCTTCCTTGATTCCCGAAATTTTCAGTGCAGCCCTCGTAATATGCAAAACTGAACAAAAAAATTTGAAACAACACCTTTAAACTAATAAGTTGAAATGTGTTTTGGGTTCAATTCTTTTTACGAGATTCATTTACTTATTTACATACATTATTACTTATTTACACATTTACAGTATTTATCGGGCCTTCGCCGTGAAACGGCGTCTTGAAAATGTGATGATATAAATTTTACGAATTCAATTTGTTTTAAGCTTTTACCGAAATGGCAGAGTGAAAAAACGGCGGTTAAGTGTTATAAAGGACGAAACTATCCCTCACGATTATGTCTAAGATTCCCGTCGATACCTAGGCTGCACTAAAAGTATCGGGAATGGAATATTTCCACTGTTCCTGTCATATTAAAATCTTTTTAATTGAAAACTCCTTGGTTTTAAAAATCGAATACCATTTATTTATTTAAAAAAAGATTCTCGGTCTTGTCGCAAGGTTTTGTCAAACTTGTTTAGTCGTTGAGAAAATGGAATTGACTCGAGAAAATTCAAGAGCGATGATTTATTATGACTTTCGAAGTGGTTTAACACAAAAGCAGTGTGTTGACCGGATGATTTCTGCATTTGGTTATGAAGCCCCATCCAAAACCACAATTTATCGCTGGTTTGCTGAATTTCAACGTGGACGTGTCAAGCTCAGTAATGATCCCCGTCAAGGTCGTCCAAAAACTGCAGTCACCCAAGAAAACGTTGATGCTGTGCGTAAGCTGATTGAGGAAGATCGACATGTGACATACCGCGAAATTCAGGCAACTTTAGACATTGGCATGAGTCAAATACAAATAATCTTGCATGAACCATGTTTTACCGATGGATACAGCATTCGCTCTGCGAAGAGCAAAAAACGGCTCGCGTTACTTGGTGCATCAGAACTCTTTAAAGATTCCACGCAGGATCCTCAAATGCTGTGTACAACATCGTATCAGGTGACGAATCCTGCATATACGCGTTTGAACCCGAAACAAAAAACCAGTCACGTTTTTGGGTGTTCGAAAATTAGTTTAAGCCAACAAAAATTGTTCGTTCACGGTGTTGCAAAAAAAAATGGTGGCCACGTTTGTCTCCAAAACCGGCCATGTTACGACTATCCCTCTTGAGGAACTAAGAACGGTTAATGCAGAATGGTATGCTACTCTAACTGTTTTACAGTTAGAATATTGATCGGGCCTTCGCCGTGAAACGGCGTCTTGAAAATGTGATGATATAAATTTTACGAATTCAATTTGTTTTAAGCTTTTACCGAAATGGCAGAGTGAAAAAACGGCGGTTAAGTGTTATAAAGGACGAAACTATCCCTCACGATTATGTCTAAGATTCCCGTCGATACCTAGGCTACACTAAAAGTATCGGGAATGGAATATTTCCACTGTTCCTGTCATATTAAAATCTTTTTAATTGAAAACTCCTTGGTTTTAAAAATCGAATACCATTTATTTATTTAAAAAAAAGATTATACTATACTTTCCCTAAAATAAAGAATAAATTGCGTGGACAGAGATTTTCATCACTTGAAGAAGCTGTGGACGTCTACAAAACGGCCATTTTGGAGACCCCGACTTCCGAATGGAATGGTTGCTTTAATGATTGGTTCCATCGTATGGAAAAATGTGTCAAATTTCGCGGAGAAAACTTCGAAAAGCAATAAATACATTTTTAAATTGTAATGTTGTGTCACTCTTCCTTGATTCCCGAAATTTTCAGTGCAGCCCTCGTAATATGTAAAACTGAACAAAAAAATTTTGAAACAACACCTTTAAACTAATAAGTTGAAATGTGTTTTGGGTTCAATTCTTTTTACGAGATTCATTTACTTATTTACATACATTATTACTTATTTACACATTTACAATATTTATCGGGCCTTCGCCGTGAAACGGCGTCTTGAAAATGTGATATAAATTTTACGAAATCAATTTGTTTTAAGCTTTTACCGAAATGGCAGAGTGAAAAAACGGCGGTTAAGTGTTATAAAGGACGAAACTATCCCTCACGATTATGTCTAAGATTCCCGTCGATACCTAGGCTGCACTAAAAGTATCGGGATTGGAATATTTCCACTGTTGCTGTCATATTAAAATCTTTTTAATTGAAAACTCCTTGGTTTTAAAAATCGAATACCATTTATTTATTTAAAAAAAAGATTCTCGGTCTTGTCGCAAGGTTTTGTCAAACTTGTTTAGTCGTTGAGAAAATGGAATTGACTCGAGAAAATTCAAGAGCGATGATTTATTATGACTTTCGAAGTGGTTTAACACAAAAGCAGTGTGTTGACCGGATGATTTCTGCATTTGGTTATGAAGCCCCATCCAAAACCACAATTTATCGCTGGTTTGCTGAATTTCAACGTGGACGTGTCAAGCTCAGTAATGATCCCCGTCAAGGTCGTCCAAAAACTGCAGTCACCCAAGAAAACGTTGATGCTGTGCGTAAGCTGATTGAGGAAGATCGACATGTGACATACCGCGAAATTCAGGCAACTTTAGACATTGGCATGAGTCAAATACAAATAATCTTGCATGAACCATGTTTTACCGATGGATACAGCATTCGCTCTGCGAAAAGCAAAAAACGGCTCGCGTTACTTGGTGCATCAGAACTCTTTAAAGATTCCACGCAGGATCCTCAAATGCTGTGTACAACATCGTATCAGGTGACGAATCCTGCATATACGCGTTTGAACCCGAAACAAAAAACCAGTCACGTTTTTGGGTGTTCGAAAATTAGTTTAAGACAACAAAAATTGTTCGTTCAAGGGTGTTGCAAAAAAAAAATGGTGGCCACGTTTGTCTCCAAAACCGGCCATGTTACGACTATCCCTCTTGAGGAACTAAGAACGGTTAATGCAGAATGGTATGCTACTCTAACTGTTTTACAGTTAGAGTATTGATCAGGCCTTCGCCGTGAAACGGCGTCTTGAAAATGTGATGATATAAATTTTACGAATTCAATTTGTTTTAAGCTTTTACCGAAATGGCAGAGTGAAAAAACGGCGGTTAAGTGTTATAAAGGACGAAACTATCCCTCACGATTATGTCTAAGATTCCCGTCGATACCTAGGCTGCACTAAAAGTATCGGGAATGGAATATTTCCACTGTTCCTGTCATATTAAAATCTTTTTAATTGAAAACTCCTTGGTTTTAAAAATCGAATACCATTTATTTATTTAAAAAAAAGATTCTCGGTCTTGTCGCAAGGTTTTGTCAAACTTGTTTAGTCGTTGAGAAAATGGAATTGACTCGAGAAAATTCAAGAGCGATGATTTATTATGACTTTCGAAGTGGTTTAACACAAAAACAGTGTGTTGACCGGATGATTTCTGTATTTGGTTATGAAGCCCCATCCAAAACCACAATTTATCGCTAGTTTGCTGAATTTCAACATGGACGTGTCAAGCTCAGTAATGATCCCCGTCAAGGTCGTCCAAAAACTGCAGTCACCCAAGAAAACGTTGATGCTGTGCGTAAGCTGATTGAGGAAGATCGACATGTGACATACCGCGAAATTCAGGCAACTTTAGA